>JACCIB010000757.1:0-89817 GCA_018906965.1 Philotrypesis tridentata | reverse complement strand
CTTGGCTTGTATTTATTGCCAAGATTTTGCATGTGTTATTGTCATTGATGTACACACCTTCACCCATGAATACATCATTGTTGTCGGTGTCAATTCTTGGAATGTATCCTTCTTTTAAATCTGTGTTTATTAGATTTATTTGTACAACTTGTCTGGTTCTCGCCGGTATTGTGCATTTCACTGCATTGTTTGTGTTTGCATATATTTCTTCGAATGATTCGTCAGTACTGTTTTTGACTTCATTTACTTGTAATAAACTATCTATTTTTCGCCTTTTTGCATTTTTGGGTAAATGTTCCTCTTCATGACCCTTAAATGGTATGGGGTGCATGACGTCGCTATTTACCATTAATGCATTTTTGTAGTACGAAATTACTGCTTCTTCTTTTTTGAGGTAATTTCTACCCAACATTCCATCTGCTTGGATGGGAAAATCGTCGTGTACGATTTGGAATTTCACTGGTGTATTCATGATTAGCAGGTATACTGATCCTAGCGTTGGCACTGTTTGTATAGTGATGCCACCTAGTTCTGTGTTGTCTTCAGTGTTGAATGGTAGGTCATCGTGTAGTACACTGAGTTTTATTATGTTTACTGTGGCTCCGTTGTCGATCATAAATTCGAGCCATGGTTTAGTGGTACCTTCTGGAATTCTTATTCTGACTATTGTTGGTTCGTCATTCTCCCAGTCATACTTTTGAGGATTTTTACAGTTGGCTAAACACACTCTTGGAATGGATTTTCCACTTGGATTTTCATTATTGCTGCTGGTTGTTGTTGTTGCTGTTGCACTTGTTGTTTGTTTTGATTCATTTGCTGCATTTGTTGTTGGTATTGTTGTTGATCGTTGTTCTGCTGGCGATTCTGTTGTTGGTTTGGGTTTTGGTAGTTCTGCCTCCATTGGTTGTTGCGATATCTGCTGATATCTTTGTTGGTTCCTCTGATATTGTTGGTTCTGGTTTTGGCTCGCTACGCGGGGATCGTAACGAGCCCCATGGTAGTTTAAATTATTGCTACCTTGGTTTTGATTGTTTGGTTGTGATCTCCAATTCTCTCTCTGATCTGGTCTATTGTTGTAATAATTTCTAAATTGACCATTTTGCGGGTTGAATAATTGTCTTTGTTGCCCGTTGTTATTGCTTCTCCAGTTATTGTTTTGATTATTTGGATAGCCGCCTTGATAATTTCCTCTGAAATTTTGGTTGTTTCGATAATAACCTTGTTGATTTGGATTATTATATTGTTGTCGTTGATACCCTTGTTGTTGATTTTGTTGATAATTGTTTGGCTGGCGTTGCTGATCTTGCTGCTGATTTGCTGGTGGTTTGTTTTCAATGTATCCAATGTATCCGGAGTTTCTTTGTTGGTAGTAATTGTTATATTGATTGCGTTGATAGTCATTGTTTTGTTGATATTCACCATAGTAATTGTTTTTCTGCCATTGTATGGCCTTGTGTCTGGTATTATGTTAGCCTCCATTCTTACTTCCAGACGGACAGCTTCTTCGTATGCATCTTTTATTGTTTTTGGCTTAGTGGCGTCTACGGCGACTGATAATGCTGGTGGTAATCCTCTTATGAATATATCTACTGCTTCATCTTCTAATGGTGAGATGAGTAGAGCTATGTTCTCTTCTCCTTTTTCTTCTTTTAGAGCATTGCGAGCACTGCTTAATAATACACAAATTTCATCATAGAAGTCTCCGACGTTATCTTTTTGTCTCATTCTCAAATCCTTTAGTTTGTGGCTAAAGTATTTGTAATCTCTTCCTGGACCAAATCGTTGTTTGAGATGTTTTATCAAATCATCTATGTTTTCTATTTTCTTGTTGTTTATGCTTTTTCTTGCAGCTCCAGTTAATTTCTGTAATGCATTTCTCATGAATTGTGATCGCAAGGTTTGCGGCGCTAATTCATGTGCGTTGCGTAGATCTTGTAGATAGGTTTTAAGTGTGTGGTATTTGCCGTCAAATGTTGGTATGCCATTGATGCAATTCATTAATGTGAAACTTTCAGCCATTGATGTTATCAGTTGTGCTGAAGCGTTCGCTGTTTCATTCGCCGTTGATTGTGAGCCTGTCATGTTGAATATCTTCTTTGTTGACTCTTGTTCTCTGATGTAAATTCTTTTTAAGTAGTTTGATTGCTGGTTGAAAATGTTGTTTGATAAACGCGCTTACAGTTAAGAAAAAAAAATATCGAATGGAATAATCAAAAATGCGATGTGGATGCAATTGAAAATCTATGCGATGGAAATGGAAACAATTTGCGATGAAAGTTTGAAAACAAAGAATTTAATTTGCTAAACGAGAGGATTGTGAACCGCTGACCAGGGTATATGTGTTTCAGCTTTGGGATGATTCTATTTATTAATTGCTAATTTTTATTTGGTTTGAAGATTAAAAGGGGTGAATTGGGAAAAAAGAAAAAAAAAATTTTTTTTTTTTAAATGTATATGTGCTGTGACTCGATGGTGAAAAAAAAAATTTTGTTTTTTACAATATGGGAGAGAAAAGGGGAGAAAAAAAACGAAATGTTTTGCTATTTGTTCAGTTGAGAGGGGCTTTCGCAATGCTTATTGACTATTGTTAGTAATTTTATTACGATTAAAAATTCGGTGCACTTCAGACTGTGTGTCTGTGCCTAGTCGAGGCTTTCGATTTGAAATTCAGTTTATGGTAGTATCTTATGATTATAAATGTGCTTATTAAAAAAAATTGTTGTATTCGCTATGCAGAAAAAGTTATTATGTTTCTCACTTAATATTGGTGGGGTTGTTATGTAAAAAAAAAACGATTGTTTTGCGAACAATGGTACAACTTGTTACTATTATATTAAAAATAATTTAAAGTAATTTGTTGGGTGTAATGAGACAAAACAAAAATTAATTTTATTTTGCTTTGTCGGGGGTAGATAAAAATATGTTTTAAAATTAAAAAAAAAATGGGGTAAAATTAACTAATGGGGAATAACTTAACCGAGAAAAATTTCAAATACTTAAATATGTTTTCGAATTATAAGGTTTGATTCCTTTTGGTGAAACGTGTGTTTCCGGAAAAAAATTTTGAAAATTTTTGATTGCAGAGAAAAAAATTTTTGAATAGTGAGAGAAAGAGAAATAAAAATTTTGAAGTTTAGTTTGCTAAAAAAAATTGTTTATGATTGTTAATTAATAATTAATTAATAATTGTTGATAATTGAAAGTTATTTTTGTAAAGGGGAGAAAAAAAAAATAATGGCTGATTCGTTTACTTATGTTTGTTGTTGTATGTAATTCAACCTGGGTGTATTCCAAGGAAAAAACAAATTTTTTTTTTTTTTGTGAAAAAGATTTGAAAATGTTTAATATAAATTTGTCTATATTGTTAACAAAACAAAATAATTTGCCTAAAATTAGCTAAACTGGGTTGGTTTTGTACCGTTTACTTAAAAAAAAATGATTGAGAAAAAATGATTTATAATTATTACTTGTTGTTTATTATTGTTGTTTAATTTTAACTGAATTAATTATAATTATTCATAAAGACTTTCAGAGTTTTTGCTATGATGAATGGCACTCAAAAAAAAATTAAAGTTTCTGATGTTAAATTGAATTGTGTTTCTGGGTATATTGTTTGGTTGATTCTATTAATTATTAATAAAAGTGGATCAATAATGTTAATCGCGGTTCGATTTTGCAAAAGGTTGAGGAAAAAAAATTTATTCTCCAATGTTTCTAACAAAAAAAAATTATTTATTGCTATTTCTAAATATTATTAATTAATTATCAATTGATCATGTATTTATTTTGCAAAAGGAGAAAGAAATTTTATAAGTAGCTATTGTAAAACAATTAAAATACTATGTTGCAGTTATTGTGTAGCTTCAAAAAAAAAGAAAAGTTTATTTGTGCATGAATTGCACTCGTGTTTACTTTGTACGAACAATATTGTAATATCTAAACGTTTAGTTTTATATAGCGTCAACAATCAAAACAAGTTATCAGAAATCAATTTTTTTTTTAATGAGCGCGCCTTACAGGGGGACTTGTGTCACCACTGCTAAAATGGCCGCCGCTCCATATAGTGATACTAATGTATGGGAGAGCGTCGCTGTGACGTCACCGTCTGATGCCAACTCCGCAGCCTCGAATCGCCACCGATTCCCACGCGCGCGTGCAGCCAACGCTGAGTCAGTAGCGTCGTCTGCGCGGCTGCGAAACAGAGTCGCGTTCGAGGTTACTCAGTACCTCAGACAGTGTCGTCAGCAGAAAATAATACTTTTGCAAGTTCTTCTGGCAGATACTCGACTCCAACTGCCAAGCTGTGGAGTTTTGAATTTCCTTCGCTTCAGCAGTCAGATGAGCATTTTTTTTTTTTTTTTTTTTATAATTGTTATCTTTGCAATTCAACTCTCTTCTTTGAAGAGCTACTCTTTGTGGGTTCTCACTATCTGTTTTCCTTTTTTACAGCTTGGGTTCTACTCCAGGAACGTGCCTGAGGTGGCAGCATTCAATTACTGTCAGCTATGAAAATTTTGAAGACTGTGGGAACCTTACCACGATTATTGGACTTTGTGAGAAGTCAAAAGGGGAAGAAAAAAAACAAGAAAAGAACAATTTCAAGGGGACTTGCCAAAACAGGAGTTTTGCACTGTATTAATGAATCAAATGGTGTAATGACTCCACAAACCCGTGAACTTGACTCCGTGTGTTGTGTGTGTGCTATTTTCGAATTCAGTTGCTCTATTGAGCTTAATATTATGTCATGGTGCTTCGACGTGCAATAAAATTAAATATGTTTGTTGGTGTAAATTCTATCAAATTAATTATATGCAAAAATGGGATAATGTGCGCGTAATAGTTAAACTAAAATATAAAATGTGCGGTAATGGCTCTGGTTCTTATGTCACACAGCCATTACCGGTGGTGCAAAATAGGTGAAATGTGTATAATCGACGTCTTTTGTTCACAGATCTACTGCGCTTGTGCCCTCATCTAGGAGGCAGTTGTCCGTGGACAAATGTTTTATCGAAATAAAATTTATTGACTGCGCACGGACCAGGCTCTGGTTCTTATGCCACACAGCCTGCGTGACGAGATCTGCTCTTAAATCCTTAAATGAGGAGGCAGCTCGTGTTCAATAAATTTTGATTATGTGGATAATAAATGCAAATATTAATAATTATGCCATCAGCCCTGGTTCTGGTGTCAAACGGCTGATGTGCTATGATTGAATTAGTGCAAAATAGTGGAAATATTTAAATCAAAATTATATATTGTCGTATTTAAAAATACAACCAGTGTTCGCATTAAATTTGTTTAAATTGTGTTCTAACTTGGGCAAAGAAAAATCAAGGTTGAATTGCCAGGGCCCCCCTTTATCGTGCAATAAATTGAAATGACGTGTCGTGCTTTACTTTTATGTGTGGCTGTCGCTATTATTAGCAGCTACGTGCCTGAATGTCAGAAGAAGTGATTTTATCCTAACTGTACAAATCTGTAACTCTTGTGGCACGAGAAGTTTACTAGTTGTGAAACAAAAAAAAATTGCAAGTGTTGAATGCGACCAGAGATGCAGTTTTGAATTGGTGCAAAATTTTGTGAAACTATACGTGTTCAGTTAATCAACTTGGACAGAAGTAGACTGATTTTTTCTTTCATGTATTTCTTTTAGCAAGATAGCATCATTTGTAATTTCCTCGTCATGACAAAAAACTATTTGGCCAAAATTATGCAGTTTGTTTGACACACATAAAACAAAAAAAGGACTTAGTTTGGCTTTGGTGACCAAAAAAAAATTTTGCTTAAAGATTTGACTTTTCAATTATGCTTTTTGGAAATTCTTTGAATATTGAGCACGTTACTCCTCGATTCAAGTTATTTATCTAGCTTGCACAAAATTAAAATAGAATGAAATGATGATATGGTAGTTAACCTCTTTTTGTGTTTTGTCGTTGCTTTTGCTAAAATTTACTTGAGTTCATGTGAAAACTGACTGAAAAAAAGGAATGTAGCCTGGCGTTTTGCAATAAAGACCCTCAGTTGGAAAATTCAACTTTTTGATTATAATTTTCTTTTGGTGCGTAAATTGAATCGTAAACACCTGGTGCTTTCCCAAATCTGCCAGCGGGAAAAAAATGAAATTGTAATGCGATTTAGTTCTATTTATCGCATAAATCTACTCACACAAATTATTTAACAAAGGGTGTGTTAGTTATGCAAGTTTAAGATTTTTTTTCTTTTTTCAGCACGAATCTTCAAAGTGCTTTTTCTTTTTAATTTTCAATTATTGAAATTTTTATGGACAAAAAAAACAAAACAGGGGGACAATTTTGTGGCAAAATTTTCACTGTTTTGGGTTAGCATGAGCAATGAAGTAAAATGTATGTCAACTTATGTTGTGCGTGATTTAGACGAGCAATTCGAATTTGTGAAATTATTAATTATTGATAACGCGACTCAACCTGATTAAATACGAAAATTGTACTGTGCGATTTATTCCGACTGGTAGTTAGCTTAATAAATGTTTTTCACTCGTGCATTCACTGATTTCGTCCGAAGTCAGAAGATTCGAAAAAATGCTTCTTGAGCGCGTCTCGATCTCAACTGCGTATTCAAGTTTGCATACTACGCGCGTACCGCTGCACTGTAGAGTGTGTGTTAATAGTGCCGTCGCTTGGCGTGGCTTCTACCCACGCTCCTCGTAATGGCGGCGCGCGCGCTTCGCCTCCCGTTCAAATTTTTAGACGCGTCTCTCGGCACAATTTTCAATTTCGCGGCACCGTTAACTTCTTAATTTTTTTTTTGTTTGGTTTAATCATTTAAAATTGGGACAGAATTTTCTATCCCACCGGGGCCTCCACTGATTCACTGTTAGGTTAAGCCTACAGAGAGTTTTACGTCACGCGCGGGTTTAGATGAGCGCGGCAAAATCGAGAGGGGGAGAAAGTATCTGAGTCGTGCGTTCATGCACACGACGCCGCACTTGGTAGCATGCGATCCCTTGGTGGTTCGTCGGAGCGCAGATTCAAATAATTAGCGTGGGGCGGAGCCGATGCGCGGTCGCGAAATAAATGATCATAGAATCAATAATTTAAATTCATTATAATTTTTACCTTCTTCCTCGGGGGTGAGAACTGGAATCAGCAACAAAATGGTCAATGGAAGTTTCCACAAAATGGGGCAGACTTCGACGGTCCTTTTGAATCAGCAAACCAAGTACAGGAAAACAGCAAACAAGATCGAGCGACAAATGGATTGGGGTCCCTGGACGGTGGAGTTTGTTGGAGTATTCGGGCCGAAAAAGTATACCTCGCCGAAATCGTTTCGAAAAAAGTTTTTATTTGAATTCGAGCAAATAGTACAAAAATAGAGAACTAATGCCACTCAGGCTTCTATAAGAAATAAAATAATACTCAATAGCACGAAATAGCGTGTGGATAGCTCGGCAGCTCGAGACGCTCTGCCGGAGGGCTCGCAATTATGCGTCGGAGAGAGCGCGTCACTCTCTCTCCCACTAATTGTTCTTACCTCTCCCCCATCCCTCTCTTCGCTTCATTTGCGTCTTCACTCTCTCTCTCTCGCACCCATGGACTAGGTGCGAAGTCCGGCGGCGCTTGGGAGGGCGAAGCGCTTGGTCAGCGTTTCGAGGGCTGTGGGAGAGGTACTTTTATCGCTAGTCTTTGTTAGACTTGGCGACGGTTTGGCGCGTACCTTTGCGCTTTTCTTAATCTTTTGGTCGTTATGCGACGTTGCCGAGTTTGTCGTACGGCATCGACACATAACAATATCTAATAAAAATTTTTTTTTATTTCGGTCAATTTTGGAGTGAGAGAATCGCGGCAAAACGCATCTTGAAGTACATAAAAAACCATGAATTTTCATATAAATTTTGTTAAGATCGGACCAATAGCAGCCGAGATATAAAAATTTTTTCAACCGCCGATTACGCCGAAACTACTTGATATTTCAAGTTGAAATTTGGCACAGTGCTTGCTGAAATCATACTCTAAATTACATTTTACCCAATAGCTCTACATGCTTTAGTTCGTCTAAAACGACCGACGAAACATATGAATTCATCGCGCGCGGCCGCGCCTTCGCTCCGGCCAAGAGGCGCGGTGGTGGTGGGGGGGGGGGGGGGGGAAGCCGCGCGGCGGCGAACAGAATTCATACACCTTAGTTGCAATTTGATTATTTCGGTAACCAAAGCTACTATTGCAATAAATTTTTTTTTCATTTGACGTGTTTTTTTCTCAGCTTTAACGTCATACTAATGAAGTTATCATAGGCACAATGCAAATACCGCAAATTACCAATTCTTTTGAAAAAGAATCTTTTTTGGCTACATACACAACCTTTGTACGCATGCATTGTACTGCTATAATCATAAAAATATTTAAATTTATCATATAAAGGTTGGGTAGCGTAATATATGCCATTTAAAGTTGTGTATGTAGCCAAAAAAGATTCTTTTTCAGAAGAATTGGTAATTTGCGGTGTTTGCGTTGTGCCTATGATAACTTAATTAGTATGACGATAAAGCTGAGAAAAAAACACGTTAAATGAAAAAAAAATTTATTGCAATAGTAGCTTTGGTTACCGAGATAATCAAATTGCAACTAAGGTGTATGAATTCTGTTCGCCGCCGCGCGGCTTCCCCCTCCCCCCCCCCCACCCCCCCCCCCCCCCCGCTGCCGCGCCGCTCGGCCGGAGCAACGGCGCGGCCGCGCGCGATGAATTCATATGTTTCGTCGGTCGTTTTAGACGAACTAAAGCATGTAGAGCTATTGGGTAAAATGTAATCATTTAGAGTATGATTTCAGCAAGCACTGTGCCAAATTTCAACTTGAAATATCAAGTAGTTTCGGCGTAATCGTCGGTTGAAAAAATTTTTGTATCTCGGCTCCTATTGGTCCGATCTTAACAAAATTTATATCAAAATTCATAGTTTTTTATGTACTTCAAGATGCATTTTGCCGCGATTCTCTCACTCCAAAATTGACCGAAATAAAAAAAAAATTTTATTAGAAATGTTGCTAAATATTAATATTAAGAAAATTTATTTTTACCGTTTGTTAATTACGTCGTAAGCTGTCGATTAAACATAGTTTGATTCAATTATCGTTTCTGGATCGAATTGGACATCAATTTGAACTATTCGGCTAAATAATTTTGCAACAAGACGCCATTTTAAGATATCGAGATCGGGCTTCAATTTTTACGTTGTCTGTACTAAAAGTCATCTTTGAGGGCTAATCCGATAAATAAAGATCATATTTCACAAAAACCATGGCAATGTGAAAATTGAAAAAAAAATTTTTTTTATTTAACAATTTACCCGGGAAAAACATTAATTATGCATTTCGGAATATATGTATCTTATAGAAAATTCAATGCTGATCAACTTTTGTCCCTACCTGTTTTTGCGTAAATTGAGTAACAAAAAAGTTAATCAAGAAAAACGGAAAAAAAATGCATTTTGGTAACTTAATTTGCCCCCGTATTTTGGTAACTTAACAATGTTCCCGATCGGGTCCGAAGTCGAGACTTTAGGGCTATTTTCAGTAAGTGGCTACCAACATATTTCAGCGATAAAATAAACTCTTGCACGAACTTCCTGTTAATAAGGTTTTGAACTCCCTGACTCCCGGACTATTCCTTTTATCTGGATTTTTTTTTATATACATATACCATGGCACTTTATGCACATTATGAAAATATTGCAAACTATCAAAACTCCGTCCCCCAGAAAATCCCCATGGATAAAAAAATGTTTTATATAAATGTACTCATCATCGTATGAAGAGTCGTTGCACGAAAGATACGAGTAACACCGTAAAGCTGCATAAACCCCATATACTACACATAAAAACACATATACATTATTTTGGTGCTATCAAAATCCAAAATCTGATAAAAAATCTCGACCACCATAAAATTCCCATAAAAATCCCGTAATACCCCATGGATAAAAAAATGTTTTATATAAATGTACTCATCATCGTGTGAAGAGTCGTTGCACGAAAGATATGAGTAACACCGTAAAGCTGCATAAACCCCATAGACTACACATAAAAACACATACACATTATTTTGGTGCTATCAAAATCTAAAATCTGATAAAAAATCTCGACCACCATAAAAATCCCATAAAAATCCCGTAATACCCCATGGATAAAAAAATATGTTTTATATAAACGTATTCATCATCGTATGAAGAGTAGTTGCACGAAAGTTACGAGTTACGCCATAAAACTGTATAAACCCCAGAAATAAACACAGAGAAACATATACATACTATTTTGGTACTATCAAAATCCAAAATCTGATAAAAAATCGTGACTCCCATAAAAATCCCATAAAAACCCCATAATACCCCATAGAGAAAACATACTGTACATAGGCATACTTATACATAGGCAATACATGTGTGATCCCACGTACTACTCCATTTCATATAAAAACTATATGTATATATGCATATACATATATATCATATCTCACAGCATCCCTTTTATCTGGACCCCATCTCATGATGACATTCTGTAAAAAAATCCTGGATCATTCCCCACCATAACTACTCTCCCGAAATCTCAAAATATACGACATATATACCGTGTGTCCCAGGTGAAACTGTCGATGCTGAGAGTGTGGGTGGAAAAAATTTCAGCATCAAAAACTATGGTGAAAAAATTTATGGGGGTGTAGGGTGATCCAGGCGGCTGAGCGTGTGCAAGCCACATGTTTCGTATTCAAAAACGCTGCACTCAAAAAATTTAAATTTTGCTAAATTAATATTTTTTGAACAGGCACTTAATTCTACAGAAAAGGCTGAATTCAACAGAATTTGAATGACAAAAATCGAATGGTAACTTCTTGAGATATCGAGACTAGTTTGATAATTGTCACTTTTAGGATTGTGAATTAATAAAAGTGAAAATGCTCCGATTTTTGTGATTCAAGTTTTGTAAGTATTAGGGAGCTTTACACATGAATGTGAGTACGTTAAAAACGATCTTTATGTAAAAATTATTGATTTGAAAATTGCAAGTGCAAACTTTTTTCTAATGCCCTGCAACACGTGTACGAAGTGGAAAAATTTTGTTTATGGGGGGTAATTACACGGGTAACCCTCATTCGACCGCTTTAGGCAAGAGTCTGTCCACCGGTGTAATAAAAAGCTAAGGTTCCTCTCTGGCATTTTTAAAATCAACAATTTTTACATCAAGATTGTTTTTAACGTACCAACATTCATGCGTAAGGTTCCTTAATACTTTCAAAACTTGAATCACAAAAATCGGAGAATTTTCACTTTTATCAATTCACAATCCTAAAAGTGACAATTATCAAACTAGTCTCGATATCTCAAGAAGTTACCATTCGATTTTTGTCATTCAAATTCTGTTGAATTCAGCCTTTTCTGTAGAATTAAGTGCCTGTTCAAAAAATATTAATTTTGCAAAATTTAAATTTTTTGAGTGCAGCGTTTTTGAATACGAAACATGTGGCTTGCACACGCTCAGCCGCCGGGATCACCCTACACCCCCATAAATTTTTTCACCATAGTTTTTGATGCTGAAATTTTTTCCACCCACACTCTCAGCATCGACAGTTTCACCTGGGACACACGGTATGTATATATATTATACATATATCCCTCGCAGCATCCCTTTTATCTGGACCCCATCTCAAGATGTCATTCGGTAAAAGAATCCTGGATCAGTGCCCAACACAATTATCAACCCAAAATCTCCGAAAATATCATTAATTATAATTTTTTTTTCATAAACAGTAACATCAGGACGGACGGACGGACGGACGGACGGACGGAAACTGATAATTTTTTCCAACGTAAAAAAGTACTAAAAAAATGTTATTAATCACATACTTTTACCACTCAAATGAAAGATAATTTCAATATCTATCCATAAGTGGAAAACAAAGTCACACTTTTTAATTGGTAATAGATAAAAAATTGAAAAATAATTGAAGGAGTTAGTAAAAAATGTCATGAAAATTAATATTATGTAGATTATGAATATCACTCTTATGATCGGACAAAGAAATAACGTTATTTATTATTCTAATAAACTGGACTCTGACAAATAAATATTATACAAAAATGACGTCATTTTTACAGATTATAAAAAAACAATCAAAATGAATCATCGAAAAAATCCTTTGAAATTACTATATAAGTTCTAAAATATAGGCAAATGAGACATAAAAGCAAAAATGTATCAGAAACAACAAGTGTTCGTGGCTCAGTGGTACAGTCTAGGACTGTGAATCAAAAGATCGATCCTCTTTCGGGGGACTTTTTTTTCTTCTTTTTTCCTTTAATTTCTTAATTATTACTTACAGTGACAAGCGCAAATATTACAATAACAATATTCTAACGATTGTAATTACTAATATTTAAATAAATAAAAAATGAAATGACAAAAAATGACGTTATACAAAATAACGTCATAATAGGTTCGAATTTGAAGCATCACCCATAACGTTATTAAACTGACATTAATGAAATGACGTTATTATTTTTAATAGGAAAATGTTTAAAAATAACGTCATTACCCAAGCCGCATATTCGAAACGCGTAAAATAACGTTATTTTATGATTTAAATGTAAACGAGAATGACGTTACTTTAAGTGAGTAATAATTTCCTCGGGTGTAAATAACGTTAATTTACGTTAAATGACGTCACAAAATAATGTCATAAAAGGTGCGAAATTGTAGCATCACACATAACGTTATTTAACGTTATGAAATTACGTTATGAAATGACGTTATTATTTTCAATAGGGATAAGAATCAGTTTCCATGCGTTGTCGTCGTCGTCGTCTTCTTCGAACAACAAAACAGACCTTTTGAATGTATAATTTCAGATGAAAAAAAATGCTTAAAAATATAAAGTGAATATACGATAATTACTTAAAAATTAATAAAAGATAAGTTACTACAAAAAAAATTTATTTTGTACTTAAATTATAATTATAAATATTCCGGAAATTTCGCCCGTACAGCATACTAAATAATTTTCTTTCATATTTACAGGCGATAGAATACCACTGAAAACGACTGTAATAGCATAATAATACCTGTCTTAATAGTTTATGCAAATTTTTTTGTGCAAATTGTTACAAATTAGAAGTAAGCGTATGCATGTTGAACCATTGTAGAACGTTGTGTACATACTTATGCATGTACGCGTACATCGCTAAAGAATGCAGAACGCAGCATGCTTACTCCACAGACCAATATGGCGCAGCCCTTTTCCCAATATTGCGCTAGCTCCTTTCTATTAGTGTGATAAGTGAATAAAAAATAAGTGACAAGAAATAATAATTAATGAAAAAAGAACAAGAGAATATGCAAAACTTAATAAGTTTCAATTTTAATCGATGCATTAAATTTAGAGTCTTTATCGCTAATGATACGTTTTCACGAAGATTCTACAGAGCTTGTTATCATTCCGAGTTTAACTATTATCACTATAATATTATAAAATTAGATGGACTTAAAATGTGTAAGTTTCAAAGCAGTTTTAGAAGAATTCAAGTCCAAAAACATTATTGTATATTTAATAATAATAACTTGTTAGATGATGTGTTGAAAACAAAGCGGAAAAGAAATGAATGTAGACATAACCAAATAAATCTGCAAATGTTACCTGAAAACCTTTATAATCAAATTTTTGTTCATGATGAATATAATCTGGATTCAATAGAACAGAGCAATGTTCATGCAATCAAAAAAGAATTACAAAGCTTTGGAATTAGTACTTATAATACAACAGAAATTCCCAATGTTAATATTTCCATTCCAAAACTTAAAAGTCAAAATATTGAAGAACATTTTAAAGTGATAGCTAATGAGCAAGTGCAACCTTACTTAAAAATAATAACAAATATTTTGACTGAATTACCTCCTATGCCAAGTCATTTTATTTTTGATGAAGGATGGACACGATATTCAAATTTTGGACATGAATCAGTTAGTTATCCAAAAGAAGATGGATTAATTTTTGATGTAGAAGTCTGTATGAAAAGTGGACCACTCCCAACTTTGGCCATTGCTGTTAGTAAATCTTCATGGTATAGTTGGGTTTCAAAACAACTTATACATGATACTTCAAGTTTTATATTTAAATATTTAACACCAGAATCTCTCATTCCATTAGAAAGTTCAGTTAATGATAAGGGAATAAATCTTAATGAATTTCAGCAAATGCCAAAAATTATAATTGGTCATAATGTCTCATTTGACAGAGCCCGAGTTAAAGAACAATATTGGTTAAATAAAACTGGAACAAAGTTTTTAGATACAATGGCGCTACACATTTGCGTAAGTGGTTTAAGTAGTTATCAACGGGCTATTTTAAAATCTATAAACTTAAAAAATGAGCAGGAGCATGAATATTTGAATTCCATTTCTTCTTTAAACAATTTATCTGATATACATAAACTCTATTGTGGTTCTAGTTTAAGTAAAGATGACAGGGATATATTTATTAATGGTGAAATACAAGATATAAGAAAACATTTCAATGAATTAATGTTATATTGTGCTTCAGATGTTGTAGCAACTCACAAGGTTTTAAAAAAGATTTTCCCTATTTTTACTGAAAGATTTCCACACCCAGCTACGTTAGCTGGCATGTTAGAGCTAAGTACAACATATTTGCCAGTAAACTACAACTGGAAGCGATATTTAGAAGAAGCAGAGACTATATATGAAGATTTGAATTTTGAAAGTAAAGTTTGTTTATCCAAAAGAGCTGATGAAGTATGTCGATTGTCAACAAATAATCAATATAAAAATGATCCATGGATGTGGGATGAAGATTGGACAATAAAAAAAATTAATTTAAAAAAGGGTTACGACAGAACCTCAGAAAGTTCTATGATTGCTTCGGTTAATACTGTAGTCAAATCAATATTAAATAAACAGTTTAGATATTTACATAAAGCAAAAACCTTTCTACCCAGAAAATTACCACATATGCCAGGCTACCCTAATTGGTACCGTAAACTTTGTGAAAAAAATAAAGTAAATGTATTTCCAAGGATACAAAAACTTAGCACTTCAATGTTAATTACACCAAAACTTTTGAATCTCACTTGGCAGCAATATCCTTTGCATCATATAAAAAATCATGGTTGGGGATTTTTAGTTCATGATTCAGTAATCAATAGTAAAAAAGAACAATATGATTGTGACTCCTTACATAAAAGAATGGAAGAAAAATGGCTATACTTAAATCCATCTTTATCAGGTTCACACTATAAATATTCTGACACAATTTCATCACATACAAAAATAAATAATTTTTATTTTTTTAAATTGCCACATAAAGATGGAATTTCCTATAATGTTGGAAATCCATTATCTAAAGACTTTTCGAATAATTTCTCAAAAAATATTTTGCATAGTATAACTGTAAGTACTTCCCGTATTATAGAAATTTCTAGAATGTCTTCGTATTGGAAAAATAATCGTGATCGAATCTTATCTCAACTTGTTATTTGGCTAGACTCTAAACAGAAAAATATAAATTCAAAAGATAATTTTACAAATTCTGGATCAATTATTCCTCAAGTTGTAGTGTCAGGAACTCTTACTCGAAGAGCTGTTGAACCAACTTGGATGACTGCTTCTAATACACATTGTGAAAGAATAGGATCTGAATTACGTGCTATGATAAATGCACCATCAGGTTATAATATTATTGGAGCTGATGTTGATAGCCAAGAACTTTGGATTGCTTCAATTATTGGTGATGCTTTTAATAAAGACTCTAAAATTCATGGTGGAACTCCTTTTAGTTGGATGACATTAATAGGTAATAAATGTAATGGTACTGATATGCACAGTGTAACTGCGAAAGCTATAGGAATAACAAGAGATCAAGCAAAAATACTTAATTATGCTCGTATTTATGGCGCTGGGCAGAAATTTACTGAAAGATTGTTAAAACAATTTAATCCTTCTATAACAGATAAGGAAGCTATTTCAAAGTCGAAACAAATATTTCTTATGACAAAAGGTAAAAAATATTATCGGTTAAAAAAAGAATACATATCTCAAAATTTGAGTAATAAATTATATACATCATCTGAAACCTTTAAGATTTCTCAAATAAAAAATAAATTAAGAGATGAAGTTTTTGAAAAAGGTAAATGGTTTGGTGGATCCGAATCATCTATGTTTAATAATTTGGAAGAGATTGCTGAACAGAAAGAGCCAGCTACGCCATTTTTAAATGCTAGACTAAGTAGAGCCTTAGAGCATGAGAGAAATCAGAAATCTCTACCAACAAAAATAAATTGGGTTGTACAAAGCGGAGCTGTAGATTTTTTACATCTTATTTTAGTTACTATGCGATGGCTAATGAAAGATAAAATAAGTCTTTGTTTATCATTTCATGATGAAGTTCGTTACTTAGTACCTTCAGATTATAAATATAATGCAGCCTTAGCTATGCACGTTACTAATTTACTAGTACGTTGTTTTTTTGTATCGAGGTTAAAAATGAAAGACCTTCCAATGTCAGTGGCTTTTTTTAATGCAGTTGAAGTGGATTCTGTATTACGTAAAGAAACAACTGAAGATTGTATAACACCTTCTAATCCACATGGCTTGAAAGAAGGTTATGGAGTCCAGTCTGGAGAGACTTTAGACATTTGGACAGCTATTCATAAAAGTAAAGGTCAAGTTGGAATATTAAAGTAATACGCAAAGTCAAAATAAGTCTTTCAAGAATATAAGTATAATAATATTGCAAGAACATGTGAACGGAGTATGGAACACTCGTTAATAGATTAGAGCAACAATATAAATAAGCAAGAATATATATGTATATCTATAAACATATATGTAATATACATATGTAAACTCTGAAATACATTATATGATAATTCATAGACTTTAATATATTTATTGTGATACCAGTTATAAAAAATTGAAAATAGAAGTTCAAAAGTTTCTTTTTTAAATCTATTCTGTAAATTATATGTGGAAAAAATACATTTACATATACTTTTGGCTCTATGATAAATTGCATTTTTATATTCTACCCCATGCTCTCACTATATAGATACAATATTTATTTAGTATAAATTAAATGTCTAAGATAATAGAAAAATAGACTCTGTTTTAATTTATTTTTCTGATAAGTAGATATTTAAGGGAGAGTCGGAGCCATGAAAATTAAATGAGGCATTACATAACCTCAAAAATTGTATTCGATCATAAATAGTAAACAATAGTAAAGCATACAGTTACGCGAGGTAGTTATTACAATTATTTATGTTTATTCCATCTCAGATTTCTGCATATATTTATAATTTTTGCGTGAAATCGGAACGGCTCTCCGATATGAATTTTGGGAATCTGTAACGTGACCGTCACTTTTTTTATGCAATAAATTCATAATTTAAAATTTTTTAGATATTGAATAGAAAGTTTTTGTGTTGCGAGGCAGCCTATATACGAGCATTGGGCGGCGGCTGGTTGCTGCAATATGCTTGGTCGATCACGACATCGATAGCGTGCGGCGAGCGAGTTGCTGACTTACGCGTGAGCACTCCTCGTAACCTACTAATCTGGAGTCGGAAAGCACTATTTCTGTCTATTGGTGTCCCAGGCTATTCCATGATAATTATATTTGAGCCACATATTTTTTGCTTGTATTTTATTAGAAAGTGTATGCAATGAAAATGGTTTTTTAAATAGATGAACTACAGGATCTCCACTATGATTAAGAGGAATAATTGCTATTTCCTTTAGAATATAATCACCTCCCATTTGCTTAAAACCAACCACGTCTACTGCATATTCCATCTTGCACTTTTTTAAACAAGCTTCTTTACCTCTCCACTAACAGGATTGTACTGAGTAATGCGATCATGCAAGATCAGACAGTAAGCTGATGTAGATGCTGGGGAAAGCCTCAATTTTTAGACGCACATCCACAGGAGCGTTTTTTAGAGTTTCATTTTGTCGTGAACAGTGAATAACTACGAGTGGAATACTATTGACAAACTCTTCTCTATCCAACACTTGTTGCGGATCCCTTCCATAATAGCTTCTTTGAAAATCGACATACATATCATAGAGCATTGCATACTGATTTTTAAATATGTCAATGTTCAGATTACCGTACATATAAGATTTCGAATTCAAGAAAAGTTTTACATTACTAATTTCACAATGATCAAATCTGCTGTAATTTGCATCTTTAACATCTTTTCTCTTAGTTTGTAATCCAACTATCACAAAACGAGGTTTTTCCAATTGATTTGAAGTTTTTACTGTCCATACATGTTTATTGGCGCTGGAAGTGATGGGTATTCAAATAACTCCCAGGAACGATAATACATAGAAATTGGATTATCTTTACCAATAAAATTCAATAGCTGAATTTTTTGTTTGTCAGAAGCAACGACATGTGGCATTAACCACTCTATCTTTAATATCTTTACTTTAAAGTTTTCATAAGCAGCAGCAGCAGTTACAGTAGCCATAATTTCTTGAATAACTGCATTTACATCACTTCTTGATCTAGTGAGAATGAGTTCGTGCTTCATATTAACTACCACCTTTTTATAGTCTTATGCAAAACCCAAGACCATGCTCAAAGGAATGTTACCTTCAAAGTATCCCGCATTATTTTTCACAGACGAATCTGATTCATTCAAACCTTCCCATCTTGCATTTTTTAAAGCGAAAGCTTGCCTCTGTGTAAATGAAGGCCATCCTTTCATAAGACTGGTCATACCAACATTTTTACATTTATCAATCTCCACCGCATTCATTTCATATCGAATTTCATCAAACAGATTGCAAATTCCATTATTGACGAAATCAGTTTTAGCTAGTACTGTTCCGTCTGATTTTCTTAATGTTCCATAGACGCGAACATAACTGTGAGACGGTAAAAGACATAGATCTTGTTGCTGAATACTAATACGAATTTCATCACTATTATTAAAACTCAACGATGAGTATGGTTGGTGTGAATGTAATTCGTACTGAGCTATTGACTCATCGAATACGACATCTGATTGAATTTGAAGAATTTCATCCATTTTTCTGGAAGCAGCAGAGAATTATGCAACTGATTTTTTTCCACGAACTTTTAGTCCTATGCTTTTGAGGAATTGAATGCTCTGCCTTGTTAACGGTTTGTCTTTCTTTTGTCGACTGATCGCCATTTGACTTTGTGGTTGACTTATATGCACATTAGAATTGTAAACGATTCCTATTATAAAGTTTTGATGTGAAGTCTAATAGTAATTTCCTCTCCTCGAAAATTCACGAAATTTCCATCTTGATCCAGAATTTGAATTTGAAGATTTTCTATATACTTAACACTAAGTGGAAGATAAATGACATAATGAGTCGGAACTTCTACGATTTTGAATCCTGGAGGAACTCTGGGGAAGAATTCGTGGATTGTGTGTACCTTTTTGTTATTGATATATGCACCAGCAGTAATGTTACACTCATCTCTGAGGGCATTTATTTTCAATATTTTCACAGGCAAGTCAGAATTGTGAATAGTTTTTTCTTTGAGAATACTTGGAGTGAAGCCAAGAAGACATCCTATTGAATCGTAAGGTGTGAGATCCAATGGATGACTACAATTCATTTCACTTTTGAGAGTACTGTTGTTAGCTTTCAAAGAAAAATCAATTTTTTTCAATTTTAATGCTTCTTGTACAAATTTGTTGATTGCTTCAATTTCATAGCTTCCAGTAGGAATAGTTATTGTAACTCCGTTTTTTATAGGAAGTTTATTATTTGATTGATCAACATTGGGAATGGAGTTGAATGTTAAAAGTTCAACTAAACCCAAAACAAACTGCTTATTCTGTGGTAGTTCAATCGAAGGAAAATATTGCGCTACTAAAACTGAAGATTTTACAAAAAGACTTAAAGTAAAACTTTCTTCCATGACTGATTGCAAGTGAATGATTAAATTTTGAGTAGCAATATGCTTTTATAGGCTTTCGGTTAGAAATCGAAGACAGAGATGACCACAAATGAATGCGTCGAAATTCTGATATCTTTTATAATTGTATTTAATTTCTTTCACATTGAGATAGTTCATGAGATCATTAGGAGGTTTAGGATCACCAAATCTATCAAAGTAAATGACGTTAGAAGCTTGTTTTCGATAGCATACCCAGTGAGTGCCTTTCTTTTGAAAATCATCTAAATTAACAATAGCAGATTCATTTCGCCAAGGACCATCGCGAGGTAGATTATTTCTCATGAAGACACCTCTAAAATTTGGGATTTTCATTACTTTCGCATACTTTATGAGATCATTGTTAGTTAGTGGACGATTTGGTAAAATTAAATCGACGTTTTTTTTTATTAATAACTCGTCCACTACCAATATGAGGTTTCATAAATAACCCCATTCCATTTCTATAAGGCTTAAGGGGTTTTGACCCCTTCAGAAAGCTGCGGCAAGTACATCAAAAGCATGAAAAAACTAAATTTGAGTAAAAGGCATTTAAAGTTTATAATGTAAATCATACAAATGAACTCAGCTATACTTACAGAAAATATCCGGCATACCTTGATTTGTTTTTGGTACTCAAATATACATACAATAAAGTATATTTGATGGTACGCGCTTGTCATGCTGTGTGATAATAGCATTTAGAAGCTGAAAATAAAATAAAAATTATCGTTAGCTATTCATAATCAAGTTATGTTTATGAATTATAGTTACATACAATACTTACCATTATTAAATACACTTCAAGTTCTTAAAAGGTATGCAAAATAATACTTCAGGCAGTCAATATAAGCTCCCATTTTGCTGGCTTGCACCCGTTTACCTAAAAGCAAAAAATATACCAACAAAGAAAAAGCTCATTATGAACACTGTTATTACAAATTAGTTTCTACTACTTATCTGAATAATGTTTGTACTCTGCAGAAGCTCTTGCACTTTTGCAACACCACTAAGGTTATAAGCATTGCTACAGCAGCTAGCAGACTAACTGCACTGATCTAGTGTCTTGGATGAAAAACAGCTGTTTGGCTGCTTTCTGCTGCTTTACAGAAAATTCTACTATACCGATCAAACAGAAATCTTCATTCTCGACCAGACGCTGTGAGGCACAACCTATTCGAGTGGCAAATTCAAATTTGTTGAATGCCTTTACTTTAACACATTGAGTTTAGTAACATAAAATCACACATAGAAAAATTAATTTTACAGATTTTATTTATTTTACGGAAATAATTAAATTAATAACTCTTGAGAAAAAAACGGTTTGTAAAACGGTTTTTAAGTCATATTTTCAGTAAGATTTCTCATGAAATTACTCTGTAAAAAGTGGGTTAGAACAATCCTTTCCACAAGTTTGGCCTAATTAAAATATTTAAAAATCACGATTTTTCAAAAATTTACTCGAAACAAATTTGTTAGTTTTTTGTTAATATCTTCGAGGAAAATTTTTTTAGCCAAAAACGGCTTTCAGGACCATATTCTACAGACTATAAACTATGAAAAAAGTGAATAAAAACAAATGGGTATTTTCAAAATTTTAACACTGTCATAACCCCTTAAGATGGAGACCTTTGCCTAGAGCAATAGCTTCCATAGATTTATTATGCCTCTTTTTTTCTTCATACTCTTTATGAGCAGCCTTAGCATCATTTACTGCTTTAGCTATTCCAGCAGCACCTCCTGCTAAAGCACCGGTCGTACTGAGTCCTGCGAATAGTGGTATAAGAAAAGGCAGAACTCCACCTATTTTTGATGGTAATGGTAGAACACATGGTAGTAAAACTTTATTCTTACCACCACCTTTTCGAACAGCTTTACGAGCGCCTTTGAAGGCTGATTGAATAACCTTGCGTGAACTGTTACTTGGTTTTAATGATTTTTTAGCTGTAGTCACCAACTTACTGAATTTGACTCCCATTCCAGTTTTTGCTTTCAATTTCATGGCACTTGCAATAGCCAAGGCAGTTGCTTTTTCAGCAAGACTAGCATCTTTGGTACTAACACGTTGCCAAGCTCTACTGGCAAGCTTCATATCAGCTTCTTTACGATTTATATTTTTATCTGAGTAATCAATGTCGTGTTGTTTACAAGCTTGATCAAGCGGATTTAGCTTGTTCAATTTAGTTCCAGGACCACAATACTGATATCCTGGAAGATGCAGTTCGATAGGCAAGTTATTGATCACTTTATCAAGCAATCCGTATCCTTTCGTCCGCTTCTGAGGTTTGTAAATGATCATCTTTCTCTTCGAGTGCTGATCCACAACTGATGGTTAAAATATATAAAATGAATATTTATACCTTTTAAAACTCAATGTTTAAGTTGATTTTGTCCCGTTAACATGGATTTTACTAATCAAAAAGTGAAACTACCTATTGCTAACTTTGATTTCGTAGTTCAGAATAGAAAGAAACGGCATGGAGAATTACTACCAGATAGTATACGAGCAGTATTCTGCGGTCCATTGAATTGTGGAAAAACAAATAGTTTATTAGCTCTTATTACACATCCGAATGGTCTGAGATTTGAAAATGTTTATGTTTATTCTAAATCGTTAAATCAACCAACGTATCAATTTCTCAAAGAAGTTTTAGGTCCAATGAAAGGTGTATCGTATATGCCGTTTAGTGAACATGAATCTGTAGTATCTCCGGATGAAGCATTACCGAATTCAATTATGATTTTTAAAGATGTAGCTTGTGAGAAGCAAGATAATGTCAGAGCATTTTTCTGTATGGGGAGACATAAAAGCCTAGACAGTTTCTATCTTTGTCAGTCGTATGCTCATATACCAAAGCATCTTATTAGACAATATTAACATGCTGGTAATTTATCGTCAAGATGATGTTAATTTAAAACATATATATGAAGATCATGTAAATACTGATTTAACTTTCAATGAATTTCGTAATCTTTGTTCTGAATGTTGGAAAAACGATAAGTATGGTTTCATTGTTATTGATAAGGATAGAGAAATAAATAATGGTTGATACAGAAAAGGATTTGATTATTTTGTAGTAAAAAAGGAGATGTGAATCTCATTCATTACAGTTCTATTGAAGACAGCAGCTTGTCAGCATGTCGTGTCTCAGCTTTCATATCGTGCTAATGAAATTGTCGTAGCTGCATCAACAATACTCGAAATTGACTTGTTTTCTGGAAAAAAAACTTTTTTCGAGATATACACTATACGTACATGTATATATTGTGCAACAAAATACTTTTATGATTATATCTGTGGCTTACAAGAAGAACCACTTAAGTGACATTTTCGTGTTTTCGAGAAAAAGCGATTTCAATGTTTGGAGTAATACGTAAGATCGAAATGTCAGAGAAAAGATCTAAGTATTGGCTCATTTGATTAGGTATCTGATACGGATACAACTGTAGTATTACATTTGTAAATAGTTTCATTATCGACGCCCAAGCTAAACAAATTACTCGAGTTAAGTGGTTCTGCGGGAACTTTGCATATTTTTAAAGTTTAACTCATGCCCTTTCCAATGGTATAATTAAAATTTTCGAAAATTGTTATTAACTATGAGAAAAAACGGTTTAAAGGAAAAAAGCATGGTTTTTCCACAATTTTTTGTTTTAATTCGAGATTTCAAGAACATTTTCATTTGCAATGTATCTGGAACCCCTCTAACCAATGGGATAAATGTCCAAACCTAAAAGATACGTGATTTGGGGATTGATTTTGAACCTCGGTGTGGTTAAACTGGCGCATATTATAATTGAAAATTTTTTACGAAGACTTTTACGAATTTTTTATTCAGAAACCACAAACTTTTGGAAAAAATTTTCAAGAGTAATAAGTTCTTAGAATTAGCTGAGGAATACGTATGAATGTTATCAGAGCGATTCCAGTAATTTTTTTGTTTTTGCAAATTGACAATTTTTGAAAAATTTAAAAACGTTAAAAAATTTTTTTTAATTTAAAAAAACCGACGAATACATCGGTATAGGTAATTAGATATATATTATGCCGCTTTAATGTACTCCACACGGTGTATCTCGCACAAAAATAAAAAAAACGAGTGCACTTAAGTGGTTCTGCGGTAACATTTTTACGAGAGACGCAGTTAAGTGATTATGCAATCGGCTGGCATTTAAAATATTTGTGCATTTCGAAAATCCTACTATTGTACAATGAAAAAGGGTACTAAGAGCTCCTCGAATTCGACATAAAAAAATTTTTCGCAAAATGTCACTTAAGTGGTTCTTCCTGCAAGCCACAGATATATATCAGTACAAGAATAATAACTGCTTACTATTTTGGTAGTACATATTACTTTTAATGTTTTTGCTACATAGATTATCTTTACATGTATATTGTATATAGTATACTATAAAACATATTTATGAATATATACATGTATTTGTGTGTGTGTGTGCGTGCGTGCGTGTGTGTGTACATAAATACGTAAAGAACATGTTTTTTATTCATTTATTCATTGACACACACATATATATGTATATACATACACACATGTATATAATCATAAATATGTTTTGTAGTACAGTATATACATGCAAGGATAATCTGTTCAACAAAAATATTAAAAATAATATGTACTACTGAAATAGATAAAAGGCAATTTTATCTATCGTATTTGTATAAATTAATACGTACACATACTCCAATACATATATTTAATATAGTCAGTACAACTCCAAAAATATACTAAAAATTCGAAGCAATAAATTCCAATTGAATCCAACTGATTTTACGGAGATTAATACTTTAATTTAGTATAATATTAAAATAGAAAGCAGTTATTATTCTTGTATTGATATATATAATCATAAATGTATTTTGTTGCACAATATATTCATGTACGTATAGTGTATACCTCGAAAAAAGTTTTTTTTCCAGAAAACAAGTCAATTTCGAGTATTGTTGATGCAGCTACGACAATTTCATTAGCACGACATGAAAGCTGAGAAAGAAACACATAAAATTAAAAAAAAATCATTACTGTACGACTTCTGGTTGCCGAGAAAAGAATTTAACATCTAAAGTTCCCGAAAGCTGCAGCGGCGCTCCCCCCACCACCGCGCCGCCGGGCCGAAGCAGCCGCGTGGCCGCGCGCGCTAATTTCACATTCTTTCATCGGTCGTTTTGCACGAAATAGGTCCATTACAACTATCGGGTAAAATGCCATAATTTAGAGTATTTTTGGAGCAAGCTGTAAACTAAATTTCATCAAAAATTATTAAGTAGTTTCGGCGTGAGCGTCGATTGAAAAAATTTTCGTATCTCCGTTCCTATTGGTCCGATCTAAATAAAGTTTACATGAAAATTCATGGTTTTTTATAAATAAAAATTAAAATTAGCGAAAATAAAAATTATTTATTGTTAAAAATGTTGTTAAATATTAATTTTTTAAAAAGTTTTTTTTAGCGTTTATTAAGTACGTCGTAAGCTATCGATTAAAGGTGGTTGGATCAAGTTATCTTTCAATGGGCAATTTGGAGATGAATTTGAAATTTTAGGCTAAATAATTTTGCAATAAGACGCCATTTTGAGATATCAAGATCGGACATCGATTTTTAAATTATTCGTACCAAAACTCATCTATAGGTGTTCATCCAATGAAAAAAATTATTTTTTGTGAAATCTGTAGCAATATGAAATTTAAAAAAAAAATTTTTTTTTGTTTAATAATTTAACGATGAAAAACTTAATTTCGCAGTCGGGAATATATGTACCTTATACAAAATTCAATTCTGAACAACTTTCATCTATATCTTTTTTTACATAAAATGAGTCATAAAGAAGTTATTCGCGAAAAGCTTAAAAAAAGTACATTTTTGAAGTTTATTTTGCAATAATAACAATGTTCCCGACCTGACCCGAAGTCGAGACTTTAAGGTTATTTTCAGTACGTTACCAACAACACATTTCAATCATAAAACTAAAGTTATAAGAAACTTAATGATATTCCACATTTGAACTCCCTGACGCCCGGACTAAAGTAAATACACGAAAAAAGGAATGAGACTTAGTAAATCAAGTTAGGTCGTTCATGGTATTGAACGGTCAGATTCTTCATATAACGATGATGATGATCAGTTTGAAAGCCTCAGCAATTTAGATAACATATATGGAGTTAGGAATGAAAATGGAAAATATATGATTGGTAGTGCAGAAATTGAATTTGATAATAAAACAATAAGAGTGAATAACAAAAGTTATCCTAAAAGTGATAGACTAATGTCGCTACTCTTTATCAGACAACCAGATGGAAATAAAGTAACTGATGCTGATCGTAAGAATTATCGTAACATTCTGGAAGCATCGAATACTCATCGACAAATATACAGCAAAACTGGATCTATTCGTACTTCAAAGAGTAGAAAATATAAAGATGTTATATCGCCTATGTTCCGTAGCTCTATGCGCAAACAGAAATCCATCAGCGGAGAAGGTCTCCTACCTAAATATAAAATAGCTAAAAAATCATCTTCTATTGATCTAATTTGCTGGGATGATCCAAACGAGCTTGTTGAGCGTCTTCGATTACTGATTGCCGAACAGTATGCTGTAAATAATAATCACGTCAATGAAATCCAATCAATTATTGAGGAGTTACGCGAAGCAGGGCATAAAAAAAAACAAAATCAAGAATTGAAAAATGCTACGAAAAATTTTTGGGATAATATTGAGAAACAAAATAAAAAAAGATTAACAGTAAAGAGTGAAAATGGAGCATCAAAGAGTGGCTGAAGACTTGCACAAACCAGCACGTCGTAGATATAAGCGAAGAATATACCTTTCTCTAAGGAGAATAAGGGTTTTAACTACTTACTCACTGCCATAGACATTTTCTCAAAGTATGCATGGGCTGTCCCAGTCAAGTCGAAAAGTGGTAGCGATGTTTCTGAAGCAATGAAGGGAATATTGAAGCAAGGACGAGTACCAACAAGCCTACAAACCGATCAAGGAAAAGAATTTTACAATTCAAACTGTCATCAGCTTATGAAAAAGTATAAAATCAATTTGTACTCTTCACATAGTAACCTTCATCCAGGTATATGTGAACGTTTTAATAGAACGTTAAAAAATTCAATGTGGATAGAATTCAGCAAACAAGGAAGTTATAAATGGTTGGATATTCTGCCTAAGTTGATCAAAGCTTACAATTCAAGAAAACATTGAACAATAGCAATTGAACCCAAAAATGTTTCGAGGGCGAATGAAAAGCAAATCAAGAAGCGATTTTCAGTTAAAAAGTTGACTGTGAAGAAACTGAAATTCAAAATTGAAGTAAAATAAAATATGTTTTTGAAAAAGGTTATACCCCAAATTGGTCAACTGAGATTTTTTTCAAACACGAAAGTAGTAAAAGCCAATCCAATAACTTACCACGTTAAAGATTATTATGATAATCCTGTGACTGACGGCTTTTATGAAACTAAAATTCAAAAGACTGTATCCTGAAATTTATTTTGTAGAAAAAGTGTTAAAGAGAAGCGGTAATCGTATCTATGTTAAATGGTTAGGATTCAGTAACGAGCATAATAGTAAGATTAATGAAAATGATATTAAATAAATTAAGATAGATATAAACGTAATGAAAGGATAAGGATCATAGGTAAATAAATAAAAAAAGACAAATTGTAATGGTAAAAATGATATTTATTTATATATATGTAAATGTAACAATTTGATAAAATAAATTAAATGTATAAAAATTATTTGTACAGTGTTTCTTATCATTACTTAGTTGCAGTACCAAATTTAAAAAAATTGCCTGCTTGGTATACAAAAAACAATGATAATTTATTTGCGGCGGTGCTTAAATCTTTGTAAAGTTTATTATCCTTTATGAGCATAGACGATATCTTGTCTGGTAAAAATATTTGGAATACATCATCCACCTCAGCTACAACCTTAACGCCGAATCTGGTTTTTACCTCTTTCAGTGTTGTCACGAGGTTTTCCCGATTTTTTTCCAAGTCTTTTGCTTTCTTCGTTGGCAAGAAGTCGCGTTCAGCAACCTTGTTTAGTGCAGATATATCCATTCTGAAAATTAAAGTCGACTTGAGGTTAAAAAAACTCATTGTTCGAGAAAAAATATGATAAAGTAAAGATGACGTATACTTACTTAGTCAAGCTTTGGTTTCTTTGTAGAGGGTGAACTGTTTTCAACTACTTCGATTGCTTGAATGTGCTCTTGATCGTTGCGCTGCACCGGCTCATATAGCCCTTTCCCCACCAATACTCCTGCCCTTTCCATCGCCCCTTGTAAAATATCCCCATTCTTTGGTTCCATGGATGGACTCCATTCGTTGTCATTCTCTTCGGGTATACCATACTCAGTGGTGATTGGTTCACCTTCTTCTCCATAAAGCGTTATTCTCACTTGTTTTATCCTCTCTTCTACTCGTGTAACAAGATTTTCATTGGTCCCCTTCTCTTTTTCTATTTCAACTTCTGTCCCCACTTCACTTACTTTTCTTTCATTCGCTTCTGGATACCCCTTCTCTACTTCCCCTTCCAGTTGACTTGCAGCTAGCGACATCTGTTCTTCCATGATTCTATAATGACCCCATGGTAGAGTGTCGGTACTGTGAGGTAATAAATACCTTTTATCGTCACAAGGACTTAGAGCAATTTTATTGTGTTTTCGGTATGAACTATATGCAATTTTGAACGTATATTGCACTGCTCTCGATGTACAAGAAGCAGATCTTTATACCTTTAGCTTCCTTTATTGTTGCTCCACCATCAACTAAAATACTGCACATTTTACTTCGTAAGCCAATAAACTCTGTCACGACTTTTTCCAGAGCATTCGTCTTTCATAAGTCCAAGCACTTTTTTATTTACACGAGGAATGCCAAATTGATTGTTTTTATCATAATCTGGTGTATAATACCTATGAATTTCCTCTTTCATTATTTGATACATATCAACATTGTCTACTTGATAAATCAAACTATCTGTATCTGTATAGAGAAGTTTTCATTTTTCCCCACTCGCTGTTTCATATATGAGTAATGGAACTCATAAAGTAGTGTCTTCGATAAATCAAGGCTGCAAAGTCTAACGTATATTGTCTAACGTATATAAGTCTAACGAATAGCAACCAAATTTTTATAAAAAATTGCGCAACTAAGGAAATTTGGTTGAGCTATACGAGCTTCTGTTCCATATCTACCTGTAAATGTATTTACTAATCGTACATCAACGCGAGATCGCTCTCGTTCGATACACTTGCCATAGATAGCATTTATTAATAATTTATAAAATAGTTTTTCAAATTCATTTTCGGCTTGTTTTCTGTTCTCTGTATTTAGTTCAACCTACGGTTTGAGCCGTGCCTTTTGCTCAAATCTCAAAAGTCTGTGTACCTTTTTTAACGAAGTCCATTATCTAATGCTTATTTGAGAGCTCTATAATGAATAACATATGTTTTTTTAATCATTTAATGCAGTTAGAAGTTTCTTCTACTTTGAACCAGGCACAAAATAGCAAATCTTGATGATCATCATGTAGTTCTTCAGGGCACTCTAAGTCTACTTTCATATTCTATCCACTCAAATTTTCTAACTGGTAAACGTTGCCCCATTGATTGCCCAACCATTGATTATTGATATCAAAATATAAGAGCATCTTTGTTTCCTAATTTTTATCGTAAGAAGAACCCATGTACGAATTGTTCGCTTTTCCGTATCGATTACATCATTGACTAATTCCACCTCGAATGCCTGATTCGAACAACAACATATCAATATCCGTAAGAAGTTCTAATTCTACGTTTGTCATTTTAAGTACCGCTGAAAATGTTAATCCTGGTGTAGTATAAAAGTGAGCCGGACATCGATAGGCTTCAAGGGATCTTTTTCGGAAACTTTCAAAGACGTCAGCCAGTAGCAGTACATCTGTTTTTAAATATAGATCAGAATACTCTCCTAAAGTAATTATATTGAATTTATGCCACACTTGAAGAGCGTGATTATAGTCCTCTTCAACAATATGAGAATCCGTCAGCTTGTTATAAAACTGATTTTTTTCTGGCAGTTTTGTAGTAGTTAGTTTATCTAATCCATCTACAAAATCATATGGAAATGTACCTTTTCGTCTGAGAAGATCAATCTTTTCACTTGTAAATCCATCTGATTGGAATTCCTGAACTGCTATTGGAACGTTTTCCACGTATGGCGCTAGCTTCTCTAATGATGATGGTAAAAAGCGTCAGGAATCTATGAATCTAAAAATAATATCACTGCCATCGATATAGTTTGTAAATGAAATATATTTCTCCTTATTATGAGGTATTACGCTAACTCGTCTTTTCAGTAATGGAGAAGTAGCAATTTCTTTCAAAATAAAGTGAGTAACGTAATTAAGATTGTGAAAAATTACTGGAATAAATCTTGAATTCTTATAATTCAAATTAAAAGAATTATGAGCTGCGCCTCTGAAACTAAAGAAAAAGTATGCTTTTGAATAAGTAAATTATTTTATTTTTTCTATTCATATCAAATTAAAAAACTTACCATCCCGTGAGATGACAGTGATCTCTTACTGCTAGTTGTTCTGATTGAATAGGTTCCGACATATATGACAAATCTTTGAACTCCGATAAGATAGTTCTAGATCTGTAAGTTTCAGTGGCTTTGGATTTTTATAGAGTTGTTCAATCTTTTCTCCCTTAGATTTCTCAATAGATTTCAATTCTTTTACGAACCATTCTGTAGGTGATTCTTCATCAGAATGATTTTATCTGTATGAAGTTGAAAAGCATTTTCACTTTCAGTAGGCTTCAATAAACATTGAAAATCTGCATATATTACAAAAGGTAAAATTGATTCTACAATTATTTACATTTTTGCAATAATTTTCATGATTTTCTAATCCTTCTTGACTATAAAATATTTGTAAGCATCTGTCACAATGATATGATTTTTTTATTAGTTTTCGACAATTGAGATCCTAAAAGTCTTGAAATTTGTTTTATCCACACATAATGATACCGAGGCTCTCTTTCATCTTCACCTTGATTTTTTTCTTCATGTTCGTTTATATAATAATCTTGTATAATAAAAAGATTTACATGTTTCTCCTTTTTTTCGATTGTAATGTAACAAGGTGATACTTCATGCTTCTGTCCATACATCCTAAGCATATAGACGTTTATAGAAATATTATTATTAAGCTTTTCAAATTTTGAAACATCTTTTATTTTGATAGGAAATTCTATGTCACCAAAATTGAGCATGTTTGCATACGGGAGATAATTACTTACTCTATGAGCATTAGTTGCACAGGGATACAATGCTGAAAGTATTGCATACTTAAAGCATTCATTATTATCATTGTTCTGAACATTAATACATGCTTTTTTCACTTCTATAAATGCTGGGAGAGGAATATATCAGCGCCCTTTAACTGGAGAATATTTTTTTATATTTATGCATTGAAACGTGGCGAAATGGAGGATTGTGTGCATGAGTTAATTGCGTCTGTTTCTTTACGAGTAACAACGCGACGAGCGGAGAGACAGCAGCGAAAGAAGACGAATACGGAGGACTCCTCTAACACAGTCCAGGGCGAGGGAGGACGTCTGGCTCCGGTGTCGCAATAGTCATCCAGGTTCACCCAGGGCGTTCCACTAGTCGTCGTTGTAAATCGTCGGACGTTAACGATAGACTCCGGAGGAGCTTCCTACGTGAGTCTTTTGCAGCAGGACCAGTGTGATGGCTGCCCGTCCAAGAACGCCGGAAGTAAAACAGCAGCGTGAATTATCTGTGCGAATACTGGCTACCTATTGTAACAAGCATTCGAACTTCGCGGCTATTTGTTCCAGCGTCGATAATAATCGAATAGTTGAACGCGCATGCGTGGCGATCGACAGCGCGAGCGGTGGACCAGTCTGTTGCGGCGCGAGAGCGCGGGCCGTCAGCCCAAGCGATCCGAACAATAGGAGCGCGCGCGGAGCGGCGGCACAGATGAGCGAGAGCGCGAGGCCAGCGACGAGAGCGCAGGCCGGCACTCTCCTGCCCCGGCCGCTCCAGCTCGGACAGCTTACTTCCTTCCGACTTACCGCTGGCTTCCTTGGGATTTCTTTGTGAACTGTGTGCTACCTTTACTGTGCTAACTTTGACGTCGAGGATCCTTTTGGCGAGGACAATAGGACTTGGATAAGGATTCCCTCGCGGGCGTACGCGCAGTTCCACGTGCGATATTCTCCACGCGTAGTTCTTTGTCATCGGGACTTTACCATCTAGCGCGGCTAACTCAGTTACCTCGACGTCTCTTCGTAATTAAGTAGTGATTATTGTGCGATTATGCGAGTGCGTGCTACCTTAAGCTACCTAGCTAGTGGATATGGTTACCTCTTAGCTAGGGATTCCTGAGGCTACCTGTGTGTGACTAGTTTGTTAGGATCGTGAGTGCCGTGGAAAATAAGCGTCGACGAGTACAAGGGAGACTCGTTCGACGCTCGCGAATAGTTTAGAGGCGCGAGAGGTGTCGTAAGCCGTGAATACGCAGACAGGATCTCGACCTAACGTAGGTTAAACGGGAGTGATCGGACAAGGAGAGTTCGATCGCGACTATTAGTTTAGACAAGTGTGAATGGAATAGGTCCGGGAGTGACCGCGTGTGCATGTAAGATTTTGTCTTCGGACAAAGGGTGAGCGAAACGTCGCGTGGACGTATGTGAGAGAAAGCCTTGAGACGCGCGAGAGTCATCTGTCTGACAAGGGTTACCTCTAGGATTAGGAGAGCGGAAACCTTTAGCGAACTAGAAAAGCTGCGATTAGCTAAGTGCGAGGAAACTAAATCGTGATTGTGTTAAGCGTAATTAAGTGCGAACACGTGAAATTCTTTGTAAAACTGCTACCTAAAGGCTCTCTTTCGATTAGTGTGAATTATTATTAAGATTGTGTATAAAGAGAGCTTTTGTTGAGACAGACGTTCGTTTATAACCCCGAATCGCTTTCTCTCCTTACCGCGTAGCGGCATTGAGCTAGCCACTCCATAACATCTACGCCGCGACAAGCAACGTAACATCCACCAACATTCCGCCTCATTCCCGCGACGAGACTCGACGACAAAGGAGCCGCGAGGCTCCGACGTTGCAGGGGCAACGTCTGGCGCCAACTGGGATATCTACCAGGGAAATTCCCCGCGAACGAGGTCGACACATAAGTTCGGTCCTCTCGCGGAAAATCGAGTGTTGTAACATAAACTTATGATACTCTTTAATGTCCACCCAGAATCCTTTTCTTGAAATTCTTCTAGTTGTGTAAGAATTGGATCTTTGATATGTTCTCTAAACCATTCTTTTATGATTGTTGATGAATAAATTGCAGAACTTTCACTAGCGAAATATTTTATATCTACAGTTTCTTAATTTTTTTGCATAGAAAATTCTGAAATGAATTCAAAATTTACTTTTATAGTGCTATAACCATGTAAGCTTTCTTGCACTTTTTCTTTAGAAATATTTTCTGCATCTTTCATAAAACTTAGAATGTCTACATGACTTATATTGGCTACTATGCCGGTTCTTATTCGATTCTAGAAAGCCGACTGAACATCACGCCATTCAACTCGTGCTTCAGTTGCTTGTAGAGCACCTCCTCGCTGAAGATGATGTTCGAATTCAACTTGAATCTGTGATAAATGTACCACACAAGTTTGACATTTCTGTTTTTCTCCATGTTATAACGGTTGCATATATAATACGCACGTTATCGCCTCTCCGGGCGTATGCTGTATTACTTGTACTAATACATTTCTTGTTCTAGCGACCACCAGCGGACACTACTCTACGAGAAAGACAGAGAGAGCGAGAGAGTGCCTATATTAGGCCGATATTTAGAGAGAGAGAGCACGCGTATTCCCGTCCGCGACGTTGCCAGTCCATTGTACGCGCGCGATACCGGAGCGTTCTCCGGTATCGCGCGCGTACAATTATTTAATATTGCGGTAGCGTCCGAACGATCCTCACCGATCCTTCGCGCCGGTACTTTACCACACTTTCGAGCACCCGCTTGCGACCTATCTCGTCCTATTCGACCGTCCGAAGTTCGTCCCCCTGCGTGAGACTTCACTTCGAGTCGGCCAGGACGACTGCAGCGTCCGAGAGCTCCGAGATTGCGACAACCTCCCGGCACCGACGTGCGACCTTGTAAGTACGAGCTTTCTATCACTCTCGGTATTCGGGCGATTGAGCCCCATCTCTCTCTCTCTCTCTCTCTCTCTCTCTCTCTCTCTCTCTCTCTCTCTCGCATAGTGTGCGGTGTCGCACGACCGCTCGTAAGATCGAGCTCTGTGTACTCCTTTTAATACAATATATTTTCACTAGTTCTCTTTTAATTCACGGATATCTCATAATTTCGATACCTCGTCCCCTGCCGCCTTCGCGACCTCGTACACTCGTACGAGCCACACGAGTCGGCCGAGCCGTGCTCCGCACGCCCGACGACAACGAGACACTTATTAATAAACGAGGATTCATTCCACGGTTGTACACGACCGATTATTTTGGAGAACGATAATCGTGCTGTTACAATGTGTAAGGTTTGATTCATGAATTTTGTCGTTTAATTCCTTTATGGTTGAATTGCATACATCCAACAAATAGTCAATGTCTGAACTATTCAATTCATGGATACTTTGTAATGTTTCTCGAAGCACTTGGATACTACGTTCCATCTGCTCCAGTGTAGTCATATTTAGTATTACAATCTGTATGCTATTGTGGAAAACGAACTAACAAGTGCACGAAATCTTCACGCTTTTATAGGCATAAGTCTGTAAGGAGGAGGGAAAAAAAGTGCTAGTAGTGAAATTTTTCCTTTCTTGAACCAACCAAATTTGAAGAGAGATTTTTCTCAGAGAAGGCATGAATTTTAACCAATCAAAGTTTGTCGATTTTAGTACTCAACCAATGGCAAGCTGTGGAGTCAAAGGGTCGAAGAGTGGGAGAGAATTATCTTTTACTACACCCAATCCTGAAGAGCAAGACGCTGAGTTTCTTGCCTTAAAATCAAGATGCTAGACCTTTCGTTTCCATTTTTGAGTTTTCTTTTGTCGTGTGACAAACTCAAGAATTGAAATATGGCTAGAGCGCGTGATTATGATATAAGGTTTAGAAATATTTTATAACCATGTCCTGAGGAGAATGTTTATATCTGTGATATTCAAGGATTTTAAAGAATAGCATCCGACTCTTTTATTTTAAAGGAAGTCAGTATTCTTAATTTGAAAAAAACTGCTTTTCCAACTGTCTATCACTTTAAACCTCCAACGAGATGGGTAGAACTTACTGAAGAAGAAAAATCGAGAAGCACAGCTAGTGGGCTTGAAATGTATCATTACGGATTAGCGTGGGATAGCAGAGATATACCTTATGATCAGATGCAAAACATTTTTGGAATTTGCTGAGCAGAAAAAGCAATGGTTAAAAAAATATTTATCAAATGTGTGCGAGAACTTAACTTTTATACATGATACTCTTTTGATAATTTACGATACTTGTGTAATATTTTTCTGATACTATTGTGATACTTACGTGATACTTTTTTACTTTCAGATCCATTTTCAATATAGAAATTTATGGATGTCATTCACTCAAGGAAATATGTGATTATCAATATGGATGTGTCAATCACATTCTCTGCAAGAGAAGACGACCTGTATGCACCATTTCCAATGTAGTTTCAATAAAACAATGGTTATTAAACTATTTAAACAATGTAATTGATAAAGATGAATTGGACTATAAATTTGAAATTAATAAAAAAACATAAAATTAAGTAATATTAAATTATTAAAAAATCGTAAAGTGGTAAAGATAGGGGTGGGGGGTATAAAATATTATTTTACATAAAAATTATTATTTTATAATAATATTTTTACATAAAATTCTTTATTATTTATAATTCAAAATTAATTTAATTTTTATTTTTATTCTTAATCATTTATATTTTGCTTACAAAATTCTTTCATACAAAATTATTCATTATTAAATACATTATATATTATTTATATTATTATTTTCTTGAGTACCTTTTGTCGATATCGATTGGATCGACCATGTAGTCTATATCTGAAACAACTGGCATACTATAACGTTTTAGTTGCTGTTGAGGTTTTTCTTGCTGGTGATTTTGTAGTTGGTGGTTTTTTTGTTGCTGGATATTTTGTTGTTGCTGGTGATGCTGCTGGTGATGCTGCTCTAGATGTGGAATCTTTTTCAGCGAAATAATGCTTCGTCGATTGTCAGCTGAAAAAAATTTTAATCTTTAATATTTTAATTTTAATCTTTAATATTTTAATTTTAATCATTTATTTTAATTTTTTATTTTTTTCTGTCATAAATATATATTATAATAATAAAAAACTTACAATTTTCTTTAGTCTCCGAACTCGACTTTTTTTCACTCTTGCCAGATGAGTCGGACTTCGTATAATTTGTATAAGATCTACTTGATGATACGGCATCAGTAGTTGATTTGGAGTGAATGTTTGTTGAACTGCTAGACCACCACCAGCAGTTGAACTGGACTCACTCTTTGTCACACTATGCGATCCTGTACCTTCAGCAGTTGAAGTAATATCAACTGCTTTTTTTGTATCTGCAACAGAAAACGAAAAAAAATTTATTAATTTTAAACACAGTGGAATTTTGTAATTTGCTCAAACTTGATAAAGAAAAGAATTTCTTTCGCCAATTCATTTTTTTATCTGAAAAAGTAAATAGATGAAAATTAATAATATATAAAATAACGGTCGCATATATAATACGCACGTTATCGCCTCTCCGGGCGTATGCCGTATTTACCTGTACTAATACTTATTCTGTTCTAGCTACCACCAGCGGACACTGAGTAAGCAAGAGAGACAGAGAGAGCGCGAGTTTGTCCGTCCGCGATGTTGCCGGTCCATCAATCACGCGATGCCAAATGTGACAACGTCGTGACAAGTGAAATAATTTGTAATTAAATTAGTATTACAAAGATTTTATCATTAAAATATAAAGTATTTAATAAAAATTACATATTTCAATAGCGTAATAAATTCAGAACAGGTATTAAGTATATCTTTTTGGACCATATCATGGAAATACAAATAGTTTGAATATCTCTAGTTGGTACAATACTTAATTTGGGTTCAAAATCCTCTATTATTTTTAATTTTTGATAATGGAGACTGAAGTTATCTCTCACTTTAAAAATATTACAAACTAAAAGTTCTTGATTGGGTAGGCGTGAGGAGGAAAAGTAACAACACTACGAGTAAAAGCAAACGGTAGAAGCATATATTCAACAGGAAAGAGATACAAGCGTGCACGCGGGCACGCGGTGGCAGGTAGCCGCGTGAGTAGCCCAGATGGTGGGTGGTGAGAGCGGGTACGCAGAGAGAAAGAAAGCTGGCACTTACAGGTCGAGTGTCGCACGTTAGCGAAGTCGCACATCGTACTGTCGATCCAGGCGGCAGGAGCAGTGGCGTAGCGCAGCGAAGGCGAGAGCTTCAGCGGGGCGCGTGCTCGCGGTCGAGAACGCTGCAAGGCGTCCGCGAAAGCGCAGTGGCAACGTCGGCACCAAGGGCGAGCTGGACTTCGTTGTCGGCACTCGGGCGCTAGTAGTGGCGGCAGCAGGTGCGTCTCCTCTTAAATCTCCGTGCATGGCGAGTCGTACAAGTTAGGTCACGGCGAAGCTTTCGTAACACGTCAGTCTATCAAAAAGCCCGTATTCAATCTGACGCGATCGCGCGGTTCGTGGTCGAGTGCCAGTAGTGCTCTCTCTCCCCCCACTTACTCACCTATTCGGCAATCCTCCGGGCTGCTCGGTGCTACTGCTCCTGTAACAAGCTTACAGTTTTGAGTACATATGCTTTGAGCTGGAGGCATGCTGGGCATGACGGTTACAAACCGTCATAGAACAAATCTGGAATTATTTAATAATATAAATGAATTATCCGATCTTAGTCTTTTATTATCTTGATTCATACAAGCAATTATTTTTTACAATTTTATAGCAAACCATTGCATCTATGGATACATTACAAGAAACTGCTAAGTCTTTGTTAATTATATCACCTTTACCAAAATAAGTAATGTTTGATATTGCTTTCTCAAAGAGAAAGCTTTGTAATGGTGCAAATTTTCAAATCGATAATTTTCATGAATTCTTAGGTTTTGAGTCTTCCTGAGTCCGAGAAACGTGTTTTTGAAAATTGTACGGATGTGTGTATGTATGTACGTACGTACGTACGTTCGTATGTATGTGCCAAAAATTGTATTCACCATAACTCTCAAACGGATCGATATATATATCGAGCTCGAATTTTGTGGACATGTTATGGCACTTCTAACTTAGATCTGATTAAATTTTGGAGGCGATTGATGGTTTATTTTTCCCACCCGCCCACTCGTGCGAAGCACGTCTTTAAATAGCTTCCTAATTTGGTATGCAGCTGCTTTTACTCTACTACCCTGTCCTTTTTACTATCACCCCGCACTTTAATCTTATACCCTGCACTTTTTAATATCATCCTTCACTTTAGTCTAATACTCTGCACTTTTTTCTGCCATCCTTGCTTAACTGCCTTGCCTAAACAAAATTAATTGATTATACGCTACATTATATTTATACTATATACGTACATGTTTTTTTAAAGTATAACAATAGTCAATTCTGCGTAAAGTTTTTCTTTGAAAAAAAGTATTTTTGTAGAATGATTTCGTGCATATATAAAGGTGATCAGTACTAGTATAAAGAAATGTTATTATATATTTAAATAAAATAGTACAATTTCAACAGGGAACAAAATGTATCATTTATTTTCAACAGAAGATTATAATTGATAAGTACAGTAATTTGACAGTGCCTAACTATTAAATCATAAATTTATTAATTGTTTAATTCAATTAACGTGTCAGCGTAAGATTAAACGAATGTTGTCGCTGTAATAGCAGACATTACTAAAAAAGTAAAATAAATGTTGTCGCTGTAATAGCAGACATTACTAAAAAAGTAAAATAAATGTTGTTGCTGTAATAGCAGACATTACAAAAAAGGAAAAAAAAAGTTGTTAACACATTGTCGCTGAAACGCAGACTAATTTCAAGAAATTTAATTTTAATGCGTCATAAGAATCAATCGCAATCAATTTTGCTTTCTTAAAGACAAAGCTTAATTTTCTCGTTTTAATAGCAGATAGATATTGTCGCTGTAATAGCAGACATAGTATTACAAGAACATTAGAAAAGCATTTATGATGACATTGTTGAAATATAAATTAATTTATGGCCAATTTTAAACTCTCAACCGCAGCCGTGGCCAAACCTTACGTATATCCAATTCTGTACTGCTTATGTTCCTTTGAGAAAGCATTCTGCTACTCAGTTAGCAGCGGTTTTTTTGAGTAATTTTGAATCTTTGATTCGAGAACGTCTTCACAGTATATTTTTACAATTTCTTCTATTTGTGGATAAGAACGATGTGTTAAAAAAAGATTATTTAGCATTTTAATAAATAAATTGATTTTCAGTTGATTTTCAGCTGATTTTCAGCTGATTTTTAGCTGATTATCAACTGATAATCATCTAAGTTTTTTTCAGTAGGGATCTGATACATTCAAAATGTTTTGCTGCTATGAAGGCTTACAAGATGCAAATTCAATTCTTTCATAAAAAGTGCAATAAAGCAGAAGCTGAAGCACAGCAGTGGAAATCAAAATTTGGAAATCTTGCCAATAAAACATCTGAAACATCTTCCAAATCAGAAGCTACGCAATCAGGTAGACTTCAATTATTAAATTATTATCCTTATTCGATAGTACTAAATATATAGATGTTGGTTTTATTATTATGAGTATAATATAATGAATAACTTTTTTATAGATTCCACTTTGCTAGATTATTACGATAAACTCTACAAATATGATGAATCGGTGGAAATTTCACCAGAGTCAGAAACAATTAAGCTTTTAAACGATGTAGAATGTAAAAGGATAAGTTACACACAGGCATTTAAATCTAGTAAACCAATTCAAGTGGTTAAAAAATTAATGATTGGTATTTATGGCTATGAAGATTTAGTGACACGTAGCCAAAAAGGTGAAACTTACTCTGAAGAGTTACGTCCATTGGATAAGAAGAAAAGCGAAGCCGTAGAAAGAGAATTGTACAGATTCCTATGGTTAAATAATTATAATGTTCAATTAATCAAAATAGAATTGCGAGAACTTGTTAAGTATATTCACAATGCAATTTCTTGTGCTAAATTGAAATTAAAAAGGAAAAAGAAAGCTGAAGCTGCGCTAGCTGATCTTGAAGCGCAAAGACAAAATATGGAAGACATTTTAGGTTCTTAAGAATTATACACTTTTTTAAAAGTATTCTTATTTTTTTAAAGAGATTTAGATATTTATTCAAAAATGATGTTAATTTTCTTAACATTTAAAACTAGTCTTATTTTTTTGAAAAGAGTTAAATGTTTATCCAAAGAATGTTTTTGTTCAAAGATAATGATAATTCTATTAAAATATAAAGCATGTGATGATGAGCTTGTAAAATGCTATTTTTGTTTTTCACTTTTGTGATAAAGTCCTAGGAAATCAAGATTATAATTGAAATAAGAATAAACTCATTATTTATTTTGTAATAAGATATGTTACTGTTTCTAATAAGTTTTTTAATTTTAAAAAGCTACAATAAATTGCGACGTAGCAATAATTATTGCTGCGTAGTGAACATTATTGCGTGGCCAGCTGACTCACTCTCGGCAAGTTGACAGCTCCTGGTGTGGAGCCAGCACTCGGTGGCGCTTGCAGGAGTTGCCTCTGACCGACCGCGTGCGGAGCGCAGGATGTGAGGTTTCGAGTCACACCTGCGCAGCGCGCTGGCGCTCGGGAGGGGGCACGGCAGGAAGCGAGGTAGTCGCGAGCGCGCGCGGTTACATGCATGAGAGTGTGTGTGTGCGAGAGAGAGGGAGTTGGCGCGCAGGAGAGAGAGAGAGAGAGAGAGAGAGAGAGAGAGAGAGAGAGAGTTGGCGCGCGCAATAGAGAGTGGGAGAGAGAGAGAGTCGGTGCGCGGGAGAGAGAAGGTATAGCGAGAGTGGGAGTCGAGCGTGTGTATGTGAGAGAGAGAGAGAGTCCGCTTGAGTGAGAAAGAGAGGGATATAGTGGCGCTCAGAGAGTTTGTGAACGCATGACTGAGGCGTGTCGCGGTAGAGTTGACTTTATGTTGACTCTTGGAAGTCATAAGGACGTATAGAGGTATGAATTGGCTAGAAGGATTCAGGCTTTTCAAATGTCGCGTGCCTGGTTTGTTATCTATAGGGGGAGCCACCTTACGGCTATCAATATTGATTGATTGATCAAGATCAATAAAGGGGGCGCGGAATTTGCATATAGATGAACGATATAGAGGGCGATAATTGATTTGTCATCCAATTAGAAAATTAGAAATAGAAAAAGAGGGCGCTGGGAAATTTGTAGATAGGCAATGAATTGGTAGTGGTATTTAAATAGGCCAAGGGCGGATTTTGGAGGTTTTCAGGATCAATGGAAATTTGCCAGCCAGGATGAAAGAGGCGAGGTGGGAAAATCGCGGCTTCTTCCTCGACCGGAGCGTCGTCCTCGGCCACTCTGTTCCCGGATTTCTATATATTCAGTTCGCTTTAGTTCTTCATTGTCAACTAGAATATTATCCTGGAAATTGTGCGCATCCCAACGCCATTTTATCTTGGAGGATTTCTTTCCGATTATTGGAAGTATGACCTGGATTTTATCAGAGGTTCAGTGGAGTTATTCTTTGGTTTTCTTTCTTTTTTTTTGGTGGAAATATTTTGGTGAGAGATTAATATAAATCTATACATATCTTCTTCTGGCGGTTTATAATTAAGGAAGCATTAGGTAGCGGCAATTCTTCCCTTTACAGGTCCTATTGATAATTTCGCGTTTCAGTTGGAAATTAGCCGTTGACCCTATTTCAACTCACAAACATAGAGACGCCGTAGAGGAAGTTTTCGCGGCCCTTTTATTTTAGCTTTCAGTGCCACTGGATCTAGTAATATGGCCGTTAGTCCATGGACTTACATCAAATCTCTAATTGTTTGCCAAATATCTGTATCAGGGGAAGGGGGCAATAGAATATACGTTAATTTTGTGTTCTACCTGGAATTATTGTGTTTTTCATTTATTGTTCATCCTATTGCTACCATCTTTTCCCGCGCGTTTTCCGTTTCTAGGATCAACTACCGGAGAGATGGACTCAGCCAGTGAATAAAAAATTATTTTTGTACACTAACGGGAATCCTCGTGCGGGCGAGATAAATTCCATGTTACAAAATAATGTGGAACAATATACAACAAATAATCATGATTATTTAAGAACCTTTTGTATCATTGCACTTTAATTAATAATTATATAAATAATCATTATTTCCAGCTGTATCTACATATATTTGCGTACGTGTGCGTATCTTACTGCAAGATTATATATATAAATATATATTATAACGGTTGCATAATACATGCACGTTATCGCCTCTCCGCGGGCGTACGCAAATACCATGTACTAATACACATTTATGTTCTAGCAACCACCAGCGGACACTTGTATACGAGAGAGACAGAAAGAGCGAGAGAGCGCCTAATACTATTAAGAGAGAGAGCGCGTGTTCCTGAGTAAGCGACGTTGCTGGCCCATCAGTCACGCTTTGCCAAAATATGACAATGCCGTGTCAAGGGCCGGAGCGTCCTTCCGTATCGCGAGCGGCATAATCTTCCTCCCGCACCCGTGCTATTTTCACGCTATTATTCGTGCACCGCCCGACCTCGTGCGACGACCAAGAGACGCCACCTTCGTCCGACCCCGACCGGTAACGCGCTATACCAGCGGACCCGATTGCGAGCCTGGACGACTGCAGTGATCCAGAGCAGTTCTGCGACCCCCCGGCACCGACGTGCGATTGTAAGTACTAACTCTCTCTCACTCTCGGTACTCGAGCGATCAAGCCCTATCTCTCTCTCTCTCTCTCTCTCTCTCTCTCTCTCGCAGTGTGCGGTGGAACACTTTTGCTCGATTATACGAGCGCTGTACTTATTATCTTCTGACAATATACTTTTCCTTTAGTTCTCGTATTTCACGCGTATTCTATCATTAGTAACCCCGTCCCCTGCCACCTTCGTTCCGTGTATACGCACGGGCATCACGAACCGGCCGAGCCGTATTAAACACGCGGAAACGACGAGATAATAAACGAGACTGTACGAGTCACGGTTGTACACGACCGATTGTTACGAGAACAACAATCGTGCCGTTACAATATATATATATATATATGGGTGGTTCTCTGACAAATCGAGCGGTCGATTTTTTGACCCTATCGAAAAAAATTTTTAAAATGTTCCTAAGAGACATGAGTATCCCTGAATTTTTCAGATTATTTTCATCAAGTATCTTCGAGTTACAGAGGGTCAAAGTTGATAAAATCACGTTTTTTTGCTTTTTCTGGCTACTTTCATTAATTTGTAGATCCTCAGGGAAGCATTTTTCACTATAGAGATATATAACATTTTTTTCTGCAAATTTTCTAAACTATTAAAAAAAAATATTTTTGATGTCGTATATATATGTTTTAAGAAAGTTATAAGTCATTTAAGTCTTAAAATCAAGTTTTAGGAAAGTTCGATCAACCGGATCATAACCAAAAAATTCATGAAGATACCTTATTTCAATTCAAAAAAGTCTGCGAAAGACCCAGAATGTCAGAGGCCATGGTTTCTCTGTAAAAAATCATTATATCCGTTCATATATGAAAAAAATTTAGTTTTATTGCTATATAGAAGAATTTAACCAATTTTATCAATTACGTAAATTTTTTTATAATAATTTCAGTCATTAAAAAAATGATAAGGTTAGTGAAATGCTTCGATATAGCAATAAAACTAAATTTTTTTCATATATGAACGGATATAATGATTTTTTACAGAGAAACCAAGGCCTCTGACATTCTGGGTCTTTCGCAGACTTTTTTGAATTGAAATAAGGTATCTTCATGAATTTTTTGGTTATGATCCGGATGATCGAACTTTCCTAAAACTTGATTTTAAGACTTAAATGACTTATAACTTTCTTAAAACATATATATACGACATCAAAAATATTTTTTTGAATAGTTTAGAAAATTTGCAGAAAAAAATGTTATATATCTCTATAGTGAAAAATGCTTCCCTGAGGATCTACAAATTAATGAAAGTAGCCAGAAAAAGCAAAAAAACGTGATTTCATCAACTTTGACCCTCTGTAACTCGAAGATACTTGATGAAAATAATCTGAAAAAATTCAGGGATACTCATGTGTCTCTTAGGAACATTTTAAAAATTTTTTTCGATAGGGTCAAAAAATCGACCGCTCGATTTGTCAGAGAACCACCCATATATACATGGGTGATTCTCTGTGAGATCGACCGGCCGAAACATAGACCTCACTATAACTCTGGGAATTTGTTCTAGAGGTTGCCATGAGTTACTCCAAATTTTTTCAGATTTTTTGAATTGATTGTCTTAGACTTACAGGGGGTCAAAGTTGATAAGATTAGTTTTTTTTGCATTTTGTGCTGATTTTCAAAAATTTATAGCTCCTCAGAGAAGCATTTATCACTATAGGGACATATAACAATTTTTTCTTAAAATTTTCTCAATTTTTCAAAAAAAAATACTTTTGAAATCATATATATATGTATTAGAAGTCATATGTGTAATTTAAACCTTAAAATTCAAAATTTTCAAGGTACGACCCATCGGATCCCAACCAAAATTTTTGTAAAGATTGCTTATTTTAGTAGAAAAGTTTCTACGTATGTCCCAACCCATCAGACTTGCTCTATTTCTTGCTAAAAATAAAGTTATTACTCATATTTTGCTACATTTGGCAAATAATGATCTACTTCCGCCTTTATATTTATAAATTCATCTGAATTAATTATAGTATGTATTGTAGATATATATATAATACATAATGAGGTGATATTTCTCAATGTAATAGATAATAATTCTATATGTATAGCGACTAAAATCTGGATTAATAGTTAATTTATAAAATAGTACTTACAGTCATAGACGTGTGAGGTGGTTTTAACTTGTTTTGGCGGACCAACTAATTTGAATCACCTGTAACAAACAAAGAATAATTTATTTTAACACAAAGAATTGTGTTCTCTAATTTAAAGTTAATTGAATTAAAAATAATAAAAGTATACATATCTGATGTTCAATCAGTCATTCACAGTATCTTCATATACACATGACTTTTGTCCAAGTGGACTTTTACACTTTAAACTTTCTCCAGGCTACAGCTCAGACACTATTACACACGCGGAGTACGAGTTTTAGAGGATTTAAGTGCATTTTAAACAATATATTTTATTATAAATTATTGGTCCCGGCGCGTATGAGGTTAGGCAGCTGATAGCAGCAGCAGTAGAACTAAAGCTTCAGATTATACTCAACATAATAGCACGAAAAGTGGGTTGGCAGCAGTTATGGCCTATATGTATGAACTAGGCGGCGACAATTTTGAAAGCGCGTGGAATTTAAATGCATTTAGCTGATTGTTTTATTTATTATGATGATTTTGTTTATTTCTTCCATTATGGAATAATGGTTGAAACTATACATTGAACTATGCCGAAAACCAACTAAATATATTCAAATCGTACGCGCTTTCGAAATTGTCGCCGTCTTATTCATTCCTAATACAGGGTATAACTGCCGCCAACACACTTTCGTGCTATTATGTTGAGTATAATTATTACTCTTGATATCTCAATGTCACAAAAATTCTAAGGGTTTTCTCTATCTATACAGTTATTTCATTATATTAATCAAAGTTAATTTTTCAACTCTCGATATCCCTTATGTGGTGAAAATTCAGAGTGCTTATTCTAAAAGTCTATTTTCATTATGTAAATTAAAGTCAAACTTTCAATAATAATGTAAATAATATTCTAGCAGGTTTATTGTGTACGTTTATTACTTTTCCATTAGTAAAGGTTGATAAGAAATGTGATTATAATGCAATGATTAAAAAGGTATTTCTAATTAGTTCAACAAATAATTATGTTAATATATGTGTCTTCTTTTACCTCGTAAATGAGCGAATCACAGACACTGAAAGAACATGATGCTTATACATGAAGCTGAATAACTTGAAATTTTCATCTATCTACATCAATATGAATGCGTAAACATCTTTGCTTGAAGGATCTGTATTTGGTTTTTCAAAAGTTTCAATATTATAATTTTAATTTTAGACATTTACTTTTTAGCACTTTTTTCAACTTCACATAATAATTGTTTGGATAATACTTTTCATAATTTTATTCTCGTTTAAAATAACACAATCACTTTCTGTATACAACTTATAATAAGTTCACTTTTTAACACTTTTTTATGGTACATTCCATCCGATCTGGATAGAGAAAAAGTCTATAATTCACAGCAAGAGGTGGATAGTCCTCCATAAGGAGACGATCCTCCATAAAAAACAATCCTTCACACTAGTAGATGAATTACTTATTATCAAAATAAAAATCTTCCGCTTGCACCAGATATTCTGCTAACTTAATAAATATTCTTACTTCACAGCATAGTAAATACTGCAAATCATAAATATTTATAATTCAAACTTTTTTCAATGGCAATATAACCTCCCAAAAGAGAACATTTAAACAAAGTATCAGTTCACGAAACCTTGATTTATATTGTATATTAATAAATCACAATCATAACACTAAATACTTATCTAATCTAATTATACACTATTAATCATGTCGATCATTATGAACGAAATTGACTTATTTCTCACTGTTTTTAAATGACACTGTTTTAAAATATTAAACTTATGATATATTTCGCACTATCACAATATTTTATAATAATATGTTAAATTATTAATTAAAATATTTACGTTGATTATTATAAACATAAACAATGTTTCACCATGAAACATCGTCTGCATCTGCTCAGTATGTACAAGTAGATCTATATTGATGCATGGTGTGCTATATATTTTTACGGAAATACGTAGGGCTGACGTAACCGGAAAAATTGTTCAGTTTTCATTCTTCTCTCTTGATGAGAATCGAGGGGCTCGAACTTTCACTTTACAATATCTGTTGATAGAAGCATTTTCAGAAAATGTGACCCTGATGTGATTTTGTTAGTGTCGTCTCAAGCTTTCGTTTGAGTATTTCTATGTGACAAATAATACTGTCAAAGTAAAGAAAACCGTAAGTCGAGTTTCCAACAATGCCTATGAGATGTATATAGGGTCTGGCTAGCGCCCGACGGCGGCGTACGTACTCACGTACCTTATACTTGCCATCGTGGCGCTACCGCGCCCCTTGATTATTCTTAATTTATTATTTTTAATTCAATTAACTTTAAATTAGAGAACACAATTCTTTGTGTTAAAATAAATTATTCTTTGTTTGTTACAGGTGATTCAAATTAGTTGGTCCGCCAAAACAAGTTAAAACCACCTCACACGTCTATGACTGTAAGTACTATTTTATAAATTAACTATTAATCCAGATTTTAGTCGCTATACATATAGAATTATTATCTATTACATTGAGAAATATCACCTCATTATGTATTATATATATATCTACAATACATACTATAATTAATTCAGATGAATTTATAAATATAAAGGCGGAAGTAGATCATTATTTGCCAAATGTAGCAAAATATGAGTAATAACTTTATGTTTAGCAATAAATAGAGCAAGTCTGATGGGTTGGGACATACGTAGAAACTTTTCTACTAAAATAAGCAATCTTTACGAAAATTTTGGTTGGGATCCGATGGGTCGTACCTTGAAAATTTTGAATTTCAAGGTTTAAATTACACATATGACTTGTAAGACATATATATATATGATTTCAAAAGTATTTTTTTTGAAAAATTGAGAAAATTTTAAGAAAAAATTGTTATACGTCCCTATAGTGATAAATGTTTCCCTGAGGAGCTATGAATTTATGAAAATCAGCACAAAATGCAAAAAAAACTAATCTTATCATCTTTGACCCCCTGTAACTCTAACACAATCAATTCAAAAAATGTGAAAAAATTTGGAGTAACTCGTGTCAACCTCTAGAACAAATTCTCAGAGTTATAGTGAGGTCTATGTTTCGGCCGGTCGATCTCACAGAGAATCACCCATATATATCACGTTATCAGATAACGAAATAATAATTATACTATAAATAGTAATTATACACTATAAAGTATAATACTGCATTTCTGTGAATTTTAGAGTAAATTTACCTATGATTATTTATGATTGCGTATGATTTTCGCAAATTGAAGTAAAGGTTTCTGCATGATGCTATACATTTATATAGTTACAGATACATATCGACGGCTGAGATTAAAAGGCTGCTTATTCAGAGTCCGTTTCAAAAAGGTGCTTATTCGGAGTCCGTTTCAAAAAGGTGCTTATTCGGAGTCCGTTTCAAAAAGCTGCTTATTCGGAGTCCGTTTCAAAAAGCTGCTTATTCGGAGTCCGTTTCAAAAAGCTGCTTATTCGGAGTCCGTTTCAAATAGCTGCTTATTCAAAGTCCGTTTCAAAAAGCTGCTTATTCAAAGTCCGTTTCAAGAGGCTGCTTATTCAAAAGTATTTTTTTTTTTCAAATTTTGTAGTGGCAGCCCTGCGAAAATTTAAAATCTGCTTTATGGCGAAAAAAAGCAGTGAAAAAAATCGGAAAAAATTCGTAAAAAACGTAATAAATTCTGAAAAATCGTAATAAATTCGGAAACACGTAAAAAATCGTAAAAATCGTAATAAATTCGGAAAAATCGTAATAAATTTGGAAAAATCGAAAAAAATTCGGGAAAAATTCGGAAAAATCGTAATAAATTCGGAAAAATCGGGAAAAATTTGGAAAAGTCGGAAAAAATTCGGAAAAATCGTAATAAATTCGGAAAAATTGGGAAAAAGTTCAGAAAAATCGTAATAAATTCGGAAAAATTGGAAAAAATTCGGAAATATCGAAATAAATTCGGAAAAATTGGAAAAAATTCAGAAAAATCGTAATAAATTCGGAAAAATTGGAAAAAATTCGTAAAAATCGAAAATCTTCGGAAACATTCGGAAATTTGGAAAAATCGAAAAAAATTCGGAAAAATCGAAAATATTCGGAAACATTTGGAAATTTAGAAAAATCGAAAAAAATTCGTAAAAAATTCGGAAAAATCGAAATAATCTGAGCATCCATGTCTTTATCCGCACTGGCTACTTTCTGCAATGGTCATACCGCTGCTCCGGCTGCTGCTACTGCTGGACGTCCCGGTAAGTGTATTAATTACGTATTTGTAAAATATTGTAGCTCTGTATGTATGTGTATATATATATATATATATGTGTGTGTGTGTGCGTGTGTGTGTTTGTGTGTTCACGTGAATCCTAAGCACATTTACGAGTGCAGTGTTGGTACCACTGACTCACCAGCACACGCGATCCTCAGCTGAATGACGATTCTCCCTCGCGGCTCGCACTCGACGTCTCCAGACTTGTGAAGTTGGCGCCCGGAAAATATAAATATTAATATTTATAAGCTAATCACACATAAAACGATTTCTCCTTACTTGCGGAATTAGTCTCCACTCGAATTTTCATTTGCGGATTTTCCGTTTTTGAATAAATGCTAAAAGTAAAACACGAATTTGGGCGAGGCGCTGAGAATACAGATTGCGGTTAATCCATTAAAAACACTATAAAACCCAAAATTTATTACATGAATCGATTTCTCTTTATTTGCGGATTACAGAAATATCATCCTTTGTTTGATGAATTATTAAAATAATTAAAAAAATAATTCTGTAAGTTTACGTTGGAAAACGAGTTATAACCCTAGTAACTTTTGTTCCGCTGTTCCTGCATTCTATATTATTTGTACAGCTGGGCGCTGCATCCATCGGATTAATAATTATTATTTGGAGATAATAAATTAATTACGTGAAATGACGCTATTTTTGTAATCCGCAAATGAAGAGAAATCGATTCATGTAATAACTATTGCGTTTTACAATGCTTTTAAAGAATAATTACGTAAATCTGAATTTGTAGCGCTGCGCCTAAATTCATGTTTTTATTTTAGCATTTATTCAAAAATGGAAAATCCGCAAATGAAAATTCAAATAGAGACTAATTCCGCAAGTTAGGAGAAATCATTTTATGTATGATTAAAGTAAACAATAAAAATAAACAATTCGAAAATTCAATTACATAGAATATGTGTATTTCATCAAGTACAGTCGCACTTATGTAAACCATAAGTACAATATTTAGATACAGTATAAACCTTTGTATAATCTAAATACATTTTGACTCAAATAAAACAAATAAACAAATCATCCCCTGGAAGAGGGCGATGATCATATGTAACAAACGATATCATCACATCAACGACGTCGTTAGGCAAGTGGTCTAGACGAAAGCTTCATAAACTTATGCACCTGGGCTCGAATTCAACCTCGGGCACTTTTTTTTTAATGATAATTTTAAAAAAACAAGAAACAATGAGAATTTATATTTTAATTATTTCAGTGGCATAATTCATACGGTGGTATTAACAAATAATTAAGAAACCAAGTAGTATTTTTAATTAGGAACCATAATAAACAAAATTACTTAAAAAAAGGATTAGTCAATTAATTAATGATTATTTTATTTATCATAAAAGGACGGTACTTCCGTAAGCCGCAAATGAAGAGAAGTCGATTCATGTAATAACTGTTGGGATTTACAACGTTTTTAATGGAGTAACAGAAATCCGTATACGTAGGGGCTGCGCCGAAATTCGGGTTTTTCTTTCAGCATTTATTAAAAAACGGAAAATCCGCAAATTAAAATTCAACTAGAGATTAATTCCGCATGTTAGGAGAAATCATTTTACGTGTGATTAAAGTACGCAATAAAAATAAACAATTCATCAAGTACAATCGCACTTATAAAAAACATAAGTACAATATTTTGATACAGCCCAAACCTTTGTATAATCTAAATACATTTGGACTTAAATAAAACAAGTAAACAAATCATCCCCTGGAGGAGGGCGATGATCACATGTAACAAACGATATCATCACATCAACGACGTCGTTAGGCAAGTGGTCTAGACGAATGCTTCATAAACTTATGCACCTGGGTTCGAATTCAACCTCGGGCACTTTTTTTTTAATGATAATTTAAAAGAAACAAGAAACAATGAGAATTTATATTTTGACTATATCAGTGGCATAGTTCATATGGTAGTATTAACAAATAATTAAGAAACCAAGTAGTATTTTTAATTAGGGACCATAATAAACAAAATTATTTAAAAGAAGGATTAATGTTAAAGAATAATAACAAAAACGATTTCTCCTAACTTGCGGAATTAGTCCTTACTTGAATTTTTATTTGCGGACTTTCCATTTTAGAGTTTTCCGAAAAACTAATTCACATAATTCACAGCTGATTCAGGCGCGCCGCTAAAATTTCATTTACGGAATCAACTACATAAAAAGTATTACAATAAATGTTATAATCATCCCGGTTGATTTCTCCTTATTTGCGGATTATGTATAAATCACTAGAGTATTGATTGGTTATTTAAATAATTAATTAATTCGTTTTGTAAATATAAAGTCCGCAAATAAAAATTCAAGTAAGGACTAATTCCGCAAGTTAGGAGAAATCGTTTTTGTTATTATTCTTTAACATTAATCCTTCTTTTAAATAATTTTGTTTATTATGGTCCCTAATTAAAAATACTACTTGGCTTCTTAATTATTTGTTAATACTACCATATGAACTATGCCACTGATATAGTCAAAATATAAATTCTCATTGTTTCTTGTTTCTTTTAAATTATCATTAAAAAAAAAGTGCCCGAGGTTGAAATCGAACCCAGGTACATAAGTTTATGAAGCATTCGTCTAGACCACTTGCCTAACGACGTCGTTGATGTGATGATATCGTTTGTTACATGTGATCATCGCCCTCCTCCAGGGGATGATTTGTTTACTTGTTTTATTTAAGTCAAAATGTATTTAGATTATACAAAGGTTTATACTGTATCTAAATATTGTACTTATGGTTTACATAAGTGCGACTGTACTTGATGAAATACACATATTCTATGTAATTGAATTTTCGAATTGTTTATTTTTATTGTTTACTTTAATCATACATAAAATGATTTCTCCTAACTTGCGGAATTAGTCTCTATTTGAATTTTCATTTGCGGATTTTCCATTTTTGAATAAATGCTAAAATAAAAACATGAATTTAGGCGCAGCGCTACAAATTCAGATTTATGTAATTATTCTTTAAAAGCATTGTAAAACGCAATAGTTATTACATGAATCGATTTCTCTTCATTTGCGGATTACAAAAATAGCGTCATTTCACGTAATTAATTTATTATCTCCAAATAATAATTATTAATCCGATGGATGCAGCGCCCAGCTGTACAAATAATATAGAATGCAGGAACAGCGGAACAAAAGTTACTAGGGTTATAACTCGTTTTCCAACGTAAACTTACAGAATTATTTTTTTAATTATTTTAATAATTCATCAAACAAAGGATGATATTTCTGTAATCCGCAAATAAAGAGAAATCGATTCATGTAATAAATTTTGGGTTTTATAGTGTTTTTAATGGATTAACCGCAATCTGTATTCTCAGCGCCTCGCCCAAATTCGTGTTTTACTTTTAGCATTTATTCAAAAACGGAAAATCCGCAAATGAAAATTCGAGTGGAGACTAATTCCGCAAGTAAGGAGAAATCGTTTTATGTGTGATTAGCTTATAAATATTAATATTTATATTTTCCGGGCGCCAACTTCACAAGTCTGGAGACGTCGAGTGCGAGCCGCGAGGGAGAATCGTCATTCAGCTGAGGATCGCGTGTGCTGGTGAGTCAGTGGTACCAACACTGCACTCGTAAATGTGCTTAGGATTCACGTGAACACACAAACACACACACGCACACACACACACATATATATATATATATATACACATACATACAGAGCTACAATATTTTACAAATACGTAATTAATACACTTACCGGGACGTCCAGCAGTAGCAGCAGCCGGAGCAGCGGTATGACCATTGCAGAAAGTAGCCAGTGCGGATAAAGACATGGATGCTCAGATTATTTCGATTTTTCCGAATTTTTTACGAATTTTTTTCGATTTTTCTAAATTTCCAAATGTTTCCGAATATTTTCGATTTTTCCGAATTTTTTTCGATTTTTCCAAATTTCCGAATGTTTCCGAAGATTTTCGATTTTTACGAATTTTTTCCAATTTTTCCGAATTTATTACGATTTTTCTGAATTTTTTCCAATTTTTCCGAATTTATTTCGATATTTCCGAATTTTTTCCAATTTTTCCGAATTTATTACGATTTTTCTGAACTTTTTCCAATTTTTCCGAATTTATTACGATTTTTCCGAATTTTTTCCGACTTTTCCGAATTTTTCCCGATTTTTCCGAATTTATTACGATTTTTCCGAATTTTTCCCAAATTTTTTTCGATTTTTCCAAATTTATTACGATTTTTCCGAATTTATTACGATTTTTACGATTTTTTACGTGTTTCCGAATTTATTACGATTTTTCAGAATTTATTACGTTTTTTACGAATTTTTTCCGATTTTTTTCACTGCTTTTTTTCGCCATAAAGCAGATTTTAAATTTTCGCAGGGCTGCCACTACAAAATTTGAAAAAAAAAATACTTTTGAATAAGCAGCCTCTTGAAACGGACTTTGAATAAGCAGCTTTTTGAAACGGACTTTGAATAAGCAGCTATTTGAAACGGACTCCGAATAAGCAGCTTTTTGAAACTGACTCCGAATAAGCAGCTTTTTGAAACGGACTCCGAATAAGCAGCTTTTTGAAACGGACTCCGAATAAGCACCTTTTTGAAACGGACTCCGAATAAGCACCTTTTTGAAACGGACTCTGAATAAGCAGCCTTTTAATCTCAGCCGTCGATATATACATGTTGACGTACGCTTGCGTACGTTTGCGTACGTATACATACCTTACCGTAAGATTATGTACAAAATGTTCGAATGTCAATCAAACTGTACAGAAACGTACGACATTTCCACAGTAACCTACTGAAATATACACAAAATTTACGTTTCAAATTTCCATTCGGGGTATTATTGTATTTATGATTGAATACGTTTGATTAAATAAACCGTGGGCCTTTGGAGAGACACCGTTTTAACATTTGAATTTCAATTATTTATGTGTTAATTTTCTCTCTCGGAATCCATGCATGTAACGTAGATTAAAATCATTTTTCAGGATTTAATTTTCTCCCTTAATACTACATAATTAATCGATTGAAATAAATGCTGTTGAGAAAAAAAGCTTAAAGCGTTTGTTTATCTTATTTCAACAATCAAACTCCATGAAGAGTTACCGTTTAAACATTTGCACTTTAATTTAGTTTCGATTCGATAAATTGTGACTTTGTTAATGAAGTTATTATATGCCTTGGCATTATGTACAGGTACTAAATAGTTATAATGAATTCATTACATATATTCCAGATGGATGAGTACAAATTATTCGTTACCTAAAAATACATATATAAATCCAGAAATTGGTCGGTAATGCAGAGAGCACTGTACCCTCACTGTTTGCAAGAAACTAAGGGATTTGGATTCTTGGTGGAGGAGATGTATTACCGATGAAATATCGTCAGAAGGTTTCATATTTATTATAATGTAAAATTATTACTCAGTTAGACCTATTATATAGACGCGGTCAAGTTTTTAATCAGATATTAACATAATTAATTTAACAAAGTTGTTGAATAAATACAAACTTGGTGTTAATCGCTTTCATGTACAGAAAGTAAAGGTAAAAGGGAAAGTAAAGCGTCAACGTGCAGCTGATCGGCGAACCTAGTGGCACGCTATATTAATTCATAGAGTGGACAGGATAGAGGAATAGAGGATCTTCGAATACCGCTTGCTGGATATCTTATCGATAGGTGGAGCCACTGCATGGACATCGATCGATAAAGAGATCGTGAATTTACATATTGATTAGAAGATACAAAGGACAGTCATTAATTTATTAACCAATGAGAAAAATGGAAATGGAGAAGAGGTCGCTGGAGGGAAACACCGATAGAGAATTTATAGTGGTGGTCTATTTACAGTTCAATGGAAGATTTTCAGGAAACGAGAACAAATTAGTAAATTCAGCAGCTCGATTTACGCTTCCGTAAAGGAGGCCGCCGGGTTGGAAAACGCAGCATCCTTCCTCTAGCGGAGCATCGGTCTCGGTCACTCTGTTCCTGTCCGTGGTACTCGTTCGGAAGCGTCTCTCGTGGTCATTTTGGGTTCCTTGCAATAATTAGAATTTGGGTTTGGAAACTATGCATATCTTAGAAATTAGATTTTGAATTCAGAAGAATATTATTTAATAAGTTTTAAGAATTAATATTGTTTCTTCCTTAGGAGGAATGCCATTGGAGTTTTGTTGAGCAATTATTATAAATTTTGAATTGATTCTATGCATTGGAGAAGTACGCATTTGGAGGTTTAGAATTTGTTATTTAGTCGATAGTGGAATTTTCGCCTTTCTGTATAGCCGATAGTTTTCCCATCTATTATTCTGAACATTATCGTAAAGGATTTCCTGTTTAGCGGAGTCTACTTGTCTATCTGAGGAGTTAGTAATATGGCCGCTAGCCCATGTTTCTATTTAAATTCAAAATCAATTTGTTTTGTTATTCTAAATATTTGTGTGTATGATTTTAAATTATCCTATCATCGCTACCACATTCCCGCTTTCCGCCATTGCAGGTACCCAGGACTCGAGATGGGAAATCAGCCGCGCAAATAAGTATATTTTACACTAACTGGTGATTCTTGGCGCGGGCAAGAAATACCACGTTACAAAACGGAATTAGTTTGAATAATCAAAAGTCCTATAAATTAAAATCTGAAAAATATGCAATTTCCAAAAATCAAAAAATTTTTCATTCAAATAGACTTTTAGCAGCATATTCTACAGTAAATTCATCGTAAGAAAATCAAACAAAAAATTTTTGATTGATTTTCTTTCATTAATTCTTCAATTGATTTTTTTTCATTTTAAGGTTTCCTTAATTAAAACCTTAAATAAATTAGCATGTTTTAAATGTAAATGTAAAAGTAAACTTACCACCAGTACACAAAATATATCGAAAATGGTAAACTTGTGACAAGTGCTAAAGTTCTCCATTCTTGTATATAATATGTGACTGCAGCTAGAATACACAAGCCTGTTGTATAGAAGGTACAAGTCATTACAGTAACAAAGGACCGATAATTAGGACCCACTAATTCTAAAGCTGAAAATCAAAAGAATTCTTTATAAAAGATATAAGACATATTGTAAAAATATATTTATAGATTAAATAATTCAATCATCTCTTCGAGTTAGTCTTTATTATATAAATTAACAGTTTCAATCTTTAAGTCATAATATTATCGTCTACTGCAGATTGGCGACACGCAAGCCATTACAAGAACAAAATTGTATACTCATAAAAATATATATTTATAACGTTACATCTTGTAAAGAATATATTATAGTTAGGATTCGGGAAAAGAAAGATTATATAAGGCAATTAGGATAGTAAGGATGAACTAATCTTTCGTTAAGTAAATTAGTCACAGGAACAGTATGACTACTTTAGGGTTTAATTGTTGGACCCTTTTGAAATAAACAAAGATTAAAGCTTTCAAAATTAGAAAACTCAAAGCTGATCCAATCGATAAACCTGAAAGTTGCTATGGAATCGTTGAGACTAATTTACTTCATCAAAAATTTTTCAATTTCCAGAAAGCACGAAGGACAACCAGCTTCCAGAATATGGATTAGCGGTTTTTTTTCAAGGGAAGTGTACCTTCTGATATCTAAAGGGTAAAAAGAAAATTTGAGTTTTTGAACCCATCACTCGAAAGGATACCATGATAAATTTTAAGTTGACGCCATTGACCAATTTTGACTATTCTAATTTTGAAACTTTTCAATGTAGATATTTTGAAACCGGTCACTGGTATTAATTTAAAATTTATCATGGTATCCTTCCGACTGAAGGGCTTGACAACTCATATATTCTTTTTTCCTTTTAGATAGCAGACGGTATACTTGCCTTGAAAAAATAGCCTGCTAATCCATATTCTGGAAGCTGGATGTCCTTCGTATTTTTCTTAAATTGAAAAGAACTAAATTTTTGTTAAGTAAATTAGTCGTATCCGTTTGAATAAGTTTATGTCTACCATATTTTTTGCCAAGAAAACCATTACCGTTCCAAACATTCAGAAAGCTTTTTACCTTGCTATGTTCTACCTGCGTTCTACCTGCCTGTAGTTTTGACAGCGGATTTGTCTTAATCATAGTGTAAGTATCTCTATCTGCTGGAAGAGTCTCTATTTTCTCGATATAGTCGTTCTTGTACATTGCAACCATCGTGTTACCCTTGTCCACAAAGGTAAACATAATGTCTTTGTGACTCTTAATGAAATCGTTTGTTTCTGTTAATTTGTGTTCAAAGTATTTTTCTTCTATTGTTTTGTGTCTACTTTTGTTGTGAAAATATCTGATCTTATTTAACAATGTACTCTAATATTGTTTGCAGTATTTTCCGGAATACTATTACTTGTAATTGAATTTTCTAAGTTATTTCTGCATTCAAAAATTATATTATCATTAAGATCACAATTAGGATTGAATTTTCGTTCTAATGCAGTTATAGAAATTACATTTGCTGGTATATCTACGTCCGTGAGATTCTTAAAATAATTAAAAAATTTTTTTTTAAATAATTATTAATTATTACGACGTTTTTTAATGCATAATTTTAAACGCATTTAAAGCATACTGTGGGGAATAGATGAAGGCTAAGGAAATTTCGGGGGTGTAGGGGTTTGGGGGATTTGGGGTATAGGGGGTTTGAGGAGATAGGGGTTTGGGGGTGTAGGGATTTGAGAGGATAGAGGTTTCGGGGTATACAAGTTTTGGGTTACAAGGGGTATAGCGATTTGGTTTCATGATTAAAATAGTGTATTTACATGATTACAATAGTGTATTTATACTATTTCAGAAAGTGTTTATGTCGAATTTCATAAAATAAATGTACTTTTCTTTGGTCTAGAATTCGAAAAAAACTTTTTTAAGCTAGAGCTTTCGGACCAATGACACTTTTTCTGTAAGCCAAAAGATGATAAAAAATGCTGAAGAACCTGGGAAATACAGAATATGAAAATTTAACATGGGGAGGCATATGGATACAAAAAAGACAAATCGGGTTTTCGGACTTTTATTATTTTTGCTTTTTCAATGGGCATAACTTTTGATCGAATCTTGGTATATTTTTTAAAATTAAAGCTCTATAAAAATACTCTATTGTACTATAATTTGAAATTTTATTGATACCTCTGAAACATTCGTAATTCTTATTATTCCAATATTTTGACGCATTAATTTTTTGTAAAAGAAATTTAAAATGGCTCAGAAATATTGTTACTAGTAACTTTTTTCATGTTCCTCTGCATTTTTGACTATCTTTCGGGTTACAGAAGAAGGTCTGATCAGTCCGAAATCTCTAGCTTTAAAAATTTTTTTCCGATTTCTAGACCAAAGAATAATGCATTTATTTTTTGAAATGTGACATATATATGTGGCGGCAGCTCAGACCCACTTGGCCACAGATTTACCTATCGCACCTTAATTACACCTTTCCCCGAACCTCATATTAATAGCATAATTAAACACAAATACAGAACAACCTTTTCCCCGAACCTTACTCTAATATAGTCAATATTTATAATAGCGCAATAAATGTGAATCTGGTTTTCCCCGGCAAGCAAAGCCATTGCCGACTGACGCCCCGGTCAATCGGTCCTCTTAATGACTGGGCCTCCCCTTCCTCGGGCACATCATTAAGGGTCAGCGCTTTTCCGAGGGCGTTGGTTGGTCAGGTTTTGGCAGAAGGGTGGAGCCAGAGTTAACTTGCTAAAGCGAGCTCGGCGGAGCGAGCAGAGACTCTGTGACAGTGGACGAATACGGATCGCAAACCAAAATAAACTATCGAGATACGCATAAACTCTCATCTGGTACTTATTTCTATCGCTACGTCTTACGCCGATCACACGTACTCCCAAATATACTATTTCATTAAATGTATTGTTTCCACTATTTCAAATCATTGATATTAACTATTTCGCAGTTGTATACTTTGCACTTGTCAGAATAGTGCATATACACTATTTTGTAGTGACTTTTTACTAATTGAACTTAAGAGAATATATATCATAGATTAAGAGTGTTATTTCGATAAAATAAATGGTCGTCTGAGACTTCTTGATTTAAAAACTATATAAAACAAAAAATCCGCGGCGGACCATGCGACCTCAAGATAAGTGGAAGTATGGGATTAAATGAATTTTTATAGTTCTTCTTGTAATGAACAATCGGAACAATGAGCAATTTTCACACTGAATCAATCGGAAGAGCATTAAATGGAATTGAAGCTGACGAAATAACCGTAAACTGGGTGATGAAGATGCTGAGAAGCAGAAGAATTAACTGAGAAATGGGTAGCAAAATCAAAAAGAAAGCCACAAGGGGAACATCACAAGGGGGGGTTATTTTTCCTCTACTGTGACTCATAGTGATTATCGAGATTCTAAGAACCTTGGACGATAAAATAATAAAATAAGGAGCGTACGCAGACGACGTGGTGATACTAATCACAGGAAAGGACTCAACAACGATTAAGTACATCATAGAGTCAGTACTGAGAGAAATATCTGGATAGGCAGAACAGAACGGACTCGGAGTAAACCCAAATAAAACAGAATTAGTATTATTCACTAGAAGATACAAGATCCCAAAGATGAAACCGCTCAAACTTCGACGGCGAGAAATCAAAGAGTGAAAATATGTTGGAGTCATTCTAGACTCCAAATTATCCTGGAAAAGGAGCGCGGAGGAAAGGATGAAAAGGGTCATAAATGCATTTAACACATGCAGGAAAATGTTCGGAAAGAAATAGGGACTACAACCATGTATACAGCTGTAGTATGACTCGTAATAACATATGGAGTCTCAGTATGGTGGAAAGCCATAAAAAAGGAGGTAAACAGAAAAATGCTGACAAAAGTGCAAAGACTTACAGCACTAGGGATAACAAGAGTTGTAAGTAGTACACCACAGGCATCATTAGCAGTTATGTTGAATATTCAACTAATAGATTTGCACATTAAAAGACTGGCCGCGAAAGGAGCTTTGAGACTCAGAGAAACAAAGTAGTAGAAGCAGACCAATTATTGGCAAACTTTGATTCTGGGAGAAATGGGAAAGCTAAATCGGGATCTTAAGGACGAGCTAAAACAGCAAACAGACTACATGATCACCAGATTTGACATCAAGGGAAATATACAAGCAGATATACCGACTAAAGAAAACTGGAAAAACGAATCTAAAAAAAGGGGACGAAATCTCAGTATTCACAGACGGTTCAAAAACAGAGGAAGTAACAGGAGCTGGAATCTACTGGGAACAACTGCAGGTCTAAAGGCTCAAAGGCAAATGGAGCGTCCTACAAGTATAGATCCTAGCTATATAAAAGTCGTCACGACTATTAAAAGATAGGGGGTCAGCAAAGGTAATCATCTATGTGGATGGTCCAGCGGGTACCAAAACACAAGTATCAAAATCAATTGGATGATAGACCGTAATGAGTCGCCGAGAGGCGCTGTCATAGATCCACGAAGGCGAAGTCAGGCTCTGCTGGGTATCTGGACTCTACGGGATCGAAGGAAACACAAGAGCAGATGAGCTGGCAAAGCCCGGAGCGGGATAATACAGCGCCGAAACGGACGTGGCCAATGATCAACTCGATGAAGAGCACCATAGCCCCGCGGATGCTAGGAAAACCGTGCGATTGGTAGGCGCTAGGGAGACAATCCCGAAGCGCGCAGCAAAAGCGGGAGAAGAAATTCGTACGGGGTTGGAGCGTGAAAGAGTAGAGAGATCCGAGGAGGAATCATACCGACTCCCAAGCATATGGAAGATAGCACAGAACCGTCCGAGCAACGGTCAGGCATTAAGCAGGGAGAAGAATACGTTTAAGGGGTCAGGCCTGGGTTAAATCCTGAAAAAAATACAAAATTGTTAGATTAACAACAAATTATTTGTTTAATTTTACATTAAAAATTTTTTTTGATTAGTATGTACATAAAATAATTCACTGTCCCCAGCAAAAAATATATGTATATCATTAATGACTCTATATATTAAATAAGTTGTAAAATAGTGATTTTATGTATTTTTACTTACTTGCTGTATGATATCTCTGGATCCGAGAACTGAAATAGCTTCAATCAGGATGGAAAATTTTCCCAATGAGACTCTCCTCAGAATAAGTCGAGCGAATTTCTGAAAAACAACAGTTTTAAATAATGAGCTACAATTGTGTTGAAAATATTAGTAATCAGAGTGAATGTTACGAATATTGACATACGTAACATTCACTTTTAACTTATCTTTCTAAATTCTGCTCTACTTATTCTGTGAAGAAACCTATTCTAAAGGTTTCTCTAAAATTTGAGCCCGATTGGTCTATCCAGGACAGAGAAACCATATGGCAAGTGACCTGAAATCATAAAAAAAAACTGCAGTTAAAGTTTTTTTGTACATTTGCTCGAATAACATGTACTTACCATTTTTATTTAGCATAAGGACTCTATTTCCTTGAAAACTAGATGTACACTAGTCATTTCTGTAATATTTGATGAAGATGCGGGTCCAAACAGCTTATCTGCAACAGAAAATGAAAAATAATGAAAACAGAATTATTTTATACTTTAAACTAATATTCTATTTTAAAATATAAAATAGAAATTTTTTGACAAATTAGTTTTTTCACATACATGTATACACTTTATTTCACAGAAAAAATATTTATTGTGTATATATATACCATGAAAAAAATACTAAAATTACTACAAATAAATAATAAAGTACTCACCAGAAGTTTTCTTGCTTTAAATAAATACACTACAGGAGCACCAATTTGAAGGTTATACAGAAACTTGTCCAGATGAGATTCTGAATAAAAAGTAAATCATAGTGGAAAGTAGACAACTTTACTAACTGGCTTGCTGTTGTATTTGTAGTCTGCATGTATGAAAAAAGAGACCGTGTTTATACATGGTTTGCATGTGATTCATGTTTATAAAAATAATGAAGAAAATTGTATGATTTTATGTATTTCTGTGTTATTGAGTGATAGGAAGTGTGATGTAGGGTTAAGCATATATGTGTAGTATATATGAAATTCAGGATTATGATTTCAATGTGCACCAGCTTTGTAGGAATCATCATCTGGATGATTTCTCTTCTTTCGAGCTTGGCGTGCTTGCATTGTAGATTCTGCTGCTTTCTTGTCAGACCAGGAAAGTCTTCCTTCATCCATGTTCTTGCCCCAGTTGATTGCAGATGATCCGGGTTGAGTACCAAGCCTGCTCATAATGTCCAGGATTCCAATTTTGCCGTCATTGAATGAAGAGACAGCAATGTAGACTTCAATTTCCAAAACTGTAATCAACAAAAAAATTGTCTCGAAGAGATGCATAGTTCTCTTATTTATACTATCTATCTATCTATCATTTATAGTCGAGCCATAATTGCATCCTTGTTAAAATGGTATTTTCTTGTAAAATGGACTTTTTTATGGTATTCTATAGAACATTGTCTATAGAAATCATACATGGAAAGTATTCAAACAATATTATTTAGTGCTAATAAATATTGTCGAATAAATCATCATTTTTCGAAAATTACATTTCCGAATGTAAACATTTTCTCAGATTTCTGTTTATATCTTTGCAAAAAAGAAATTTATCTAAAAACGGGTTTCAACATCAGATTCTACGGAAAATTATCTATGAAAAAGGTAAAAAAAACTCGATGTTTTTAATATTTTAACCCAGGCCTGACCCCTTAAACGAGAGACGAGGTCCTGATACGAGGATAGACCCATATAGCACTCAATACTCCGGAAATATTGCTGGAAGGTTACTTTGGTAGATAAAGTAGGATAAATTATGTTGCTGGAAGGTTACATAACCTGCTGGCCACGGCCAGGCAACATTGCTGCGAAGTGGAATGTCCGTTTTAATATTACATCGATTAGAGGAAAGTAATATTACAGTAATGTTGTAGTAAGCTTATTCAACATTCCCAGAACATTAATATAGTATACATTTTTTTTCGATTTTTTCGAAAAAATTTCGTCCCTATTGAAATATTACAGCAATGTTATGGGAACATTACACAATGTTATCACAACATTACTGGAATATAATATCTTACAAATGGATCAAAGAAAAATGTTTAAAAAAATTGTCTCCGATCGGGATTTGAACCCAACTCCTTTCGCTCAGTAGACTCGCTCGTTATCCACTGAGCTATTCTTTTGTTGTCAAATGATTTTGAACCTAGGTTATATTTTGAAGGCCCTCATTTACCTTTCATTTTAACCAACACATTAACTTCAATGACAACAACAAAACAATCGCTCAGTGGATAACGAGCGAGTCTACTGAGCGAAAGGAGTTGGGTTCAAATCCCGATCGGAGACATTTTTTTTAAACATTTTTCTTTGATCCCTTTGTAAGATATTATATTCCAGTAATGTTGTGATAACATTGTGCAATGTTACCCTAACATTGCTGTAATATTTCAATAGGGAAGAAATTTTTTCGAAAAAATCGAAAAAAAATTTATAATATATTAATGTTCTGGGAATGTTGAATAAGCTTACTACAACATTACTGTAATACTACTTTCCACGAATCGATATAATATTAAAACGGACATTCCACTTCGCAGCAATGTTGCCTGACCGTGGCCAGCAGGTTACGTAACCTTCCTGCAACATAATTTATCCTACTTTACCTACCAAAGTAACCTTCCAGCAATATTCCCGGAGTATTGAGTGCTATGTGGGGACGGCCGAAACACACAAGTGCCGATGCCCGGGACGAGAGTCGCGACCATAGGCGGGATAGGAACAACAGCAAACGGTACGATCGAGATGACGCAGATGACCCACAGATCCGCACAGATCGGACGACCCCGAAAAATCGGACGATCCTAACGAATCAGACGACACCGATGAGGACACCGACGCGACCAGCGGTAGAAACACCCACTGTGAGCGCAGAAGGTCCAGACTCGCGAGAATAGCTCCATCAGGTAAGCGTGATAACAAGCCAGTCCAGCCGCTAGCGCGAGGGGACAGACACGCGTCGTCTTTTACACTGTATTGTCAAGCGGTGAATTTTAATTCATATTTCGACGGAGACCCCGATTACCTTAAAACATTCTGTACTGGGGTGCGGCAGATTCTGCATACACTCGGGCCAACACAAAATAGTTTTTTATTATGCATATTGCCAATCGGTTGAAGGGCAAGGCGACCGAGGGATACAAGCCCCACACGGCGAGATATACTTCCGTCGAAAAACTGCTCGTGGATCTAACACTGCATTTCGCGAATGTTGATGTCACCGATCAAATCCACAAAGTCGTTCCAAGAAAGCGACAGAATACGGGTTGCGCGCAGAGAAACTATATAATCGATTAGTTCCAATAATCGAGTCCGTGCCGAACTTAAAATACGCCGACAGACGAACGCGTATACGGCAAGCGGATGGAGACATTCTCGAACAATTCCATCTAGGGCTGAGAGCGAAATTGGAATCGAGCGCATGCAATTTCGAGCTGGATGCTGATGCAAGCAAAGCATCGCCGAAGATGCGACGAGTCGAGGCCGAAAATCCGAAACCGGTGAAATCGGAGAATACGGCGAAAGTCGCGAAACGCGAATCAAGGCGAAAAGCGACCTGACACCAATCTAAGTTGCGAATAGTGCAATAGAGTCGGTCTCGCCACGATGGAGTGTTGGAAGATGCTGCGCCACGTGCAACAAAAGCGCATAAGTAATCCCGATTGAGTGAGAAATAACAACGCACGTAGAAATGATGGTTACAACCGCGGCGGACGGCATAACTATCAAAACGGTAACGCGTATCACAACGATGATAGTCCGAAGCCAGAAATGGAGTCTATCAACAATAACAACGGCGCTAACAGTGACGCACATTTAAACTAGATAGACGCTCATCTTACTCCCTAGATGTCGAGCGTCGATCTAGCAATGGAACGTTAACACCAAATAACCGCAAGCCTAATCCTGGGCCACAGGCCACAAGTAATTATAATAGCCTCAGGGTAATGCAACCCCCGGGCAAACAGTCCAAGAATATTGAGGTGTGAAACACAGTGGTTCCGGCCACCGAGACTCCTAGACCCGAAGGGAACGGGGCTCATGCACGTACACAATCAAATAACTCGGGCCATCCCGAGGTATCTTGCAACCACTGAAGGAGTCAGAAGTAGTAGGGGCTGGGTGGCTACTATACCAGGGCGGGTTCTGGGACACCAAATACCGACCGTCGGTAAGGTAGATTCCTGCGCTCAGGTCTACTGTTTTACCAACATCCCCCAGCCCCATGCACTGTTTTATCCCCCAGCCCCTACCCTGTTTTATCGCTGCGCCCTGTTTTATCGTCGTGTCCTGTTTTATCGAGCCCCACAGCCCCTGCCCTGTTTTATCCCCCTGCCCCACAGCCCCACACCCCTGTATTATCAATTAAGGAGTGTAATGTTTTATCCCCTCAATGTGGAGCTTTTATAGCAGGTTGGGAAGTGAGGAGGAAAATTAAGTTATTTTTTTAAGTTAAAAATTTTTTATTCATTTTTTTGTGTCGTATCGTCATATCACGCGGTTATGTGTGTGCGCGCCTTCGCAGAACTCATACTCTACACGAATTGCTTACATAAATTCATTTAGTGATGAGCGAAGCCCCAGCGTGGTTCACGGCGTTTACTAAGATTGTATTCAAAACACAAGAGGAAAACGGAGCTCACATCGAGAAACTCATCGATCTGGTGAATAAACTCGCTGCACATATAGAGATCTTGGAGGCCCGCATAGTCACCCTCGAGCAGCGACCATCCACCACCGAACATCTACCATCGAACGCCACCCCTGTGATTGAAGAAGAAACTTTCACGGTAATAAACGATATCGTAGATAACTGCGAATTAGTCATCAGTGGCATACCCAGTGGTTCAAAATTAAGTCTTCCCGTGATAGCAATGAAATCTCTCGAAGCCATAGGGCTGCCAGACCTCTCTTCACACGTCATCCATGCGAGGAAATGGATAGTCAAACCGCGTTCAAGGAAACCACAAAGCCGTTTTTCATCTACTCCGAAGTCTCTGCCACCATTAGTCACCAGTCCACAAGAAGAAGAAACCACGTCTATCGTTGTACAGGTCACCAGTCCCGTCGTTCGAAATAAAATTTTGCACAATGCAAAATTGTTTAAACGGACCTCAATGTCAAATTTCTTGGGGGGCAGTGGAAATAAGAATACCATTTCCATTCAACCGCTCTGGCCAAAGCCAGTTTATGACTTGTGGAGGTGTGCTCTTTCAAGCTACTCACGTCTAAATTACGCACGACCCACCGTGAAAAACCTCTGCGTATTCATGAGGAAAACGCGAAATTCGCCGCTACTCCACATAAAGTGTCCAGCAGACTTAAATCAACTAGCGCCTCGCAAAACGCCTGCGACATAGCCGCCATCTCTAAACTCAATCTATGTGTTGAGCATCAAATCTGAAGATCGAAGAAAAACTACATCAATCTAGCAGTACACTTCCTTCGAAACATCAACTGTATACTTACCACTCTCAGAGAGAGCATTATGTAAATCGTATAATAATCTACACATGTATTATTTAATGTCTATATAATTGCTTATGAAATTTCTTAAAAAAACATCTTTATGTACAACTTTTGTATTTTCAACTTAGGCAAGAGAGGGTTCTACCCTAAGTCCCAATCAGAGATGAGGAGAGAGATTGACGAAGACGGGGTTTTTCGTGCACCGAAAGCTGAGCCAAGAAATTGTCGGTACCTGCTACGAGTGGTACCGGTGTACCAGATGTTTCAAAACTATATACAAGTAAAGCAGTGAAGGGCTGCAAAGCCTGCAGAAAAAAAAAATTTTTTTTTCAACAGAGGTTCAAGCTTCGACGCAGTTTTTCTAGCTGCAACGTCCGAGTGCCTTATACCTGACTGTTCTCTCGACCGAATCCAGAGCGCTAATCCTTTTATGACGGTCAAATTTGGCGCAACGAAAAGTCAAAATGATTCAAACTACATATTTAAAAAAAATGTTCATTTCCATGTTGTTAAAAAATTTTCAACAATGAAAATGCAATTTGAATGGTAATTTTCCGACAATTTAAAGTTGTGATATATACATTTAATACATTTTAAAATCATTTTCTTCGCTCTGCCGCTGCCGAAAATTAAAACTTCAAATTGTTAGAATTTGACCATTCAAATTTGTTATTCTTGAAAAATTGTTAACTTAAATAGAGTATGCAATTTTTTGTAAATGCCCAATTTTCATAAATTATAATTTTGTTTTCGTCAAATTTGACCGTAATTAAAGGGATTAGTATTTAGGTTTCCGCCTCGGCAGTGGGATCGCAGGCCTGCCGAATAGCGGCAGAACGAAGAAAATGATTTTAAAATGTATTAAATGTATATATCACAACTTTAAATTGTCGGAAAATTACCATTCAAATTGCATTTTCATTGTTGAAAATTTTTTAACAACATAGAAATGAACAATTTTTTTAAAAATGTAATTTGAATCATTTTGAATTTTCATTGCGCCAAAGTTGACCGTCATAAAAGGATTAGCGCTCTGGGTTCGGTCGAGAGAACAGTCAGGTATAAGGCGCTCGGACGTTGCAGCTAGAAAAAATGCGTCGAAGCTTGAACCTCTGTTGAAAAAAAAATGTTTTTTTCTGCAGGCTTTGCAGCCCTTCACTGCTTTGCCTGTATATAGTTTTGAAACATCTGGTACACCGGTACCACTTCGTAGCAGGGACCGACAATTTCTTGACTCAGCTTTCGGTGCACGAAAACCCCCGTCTCTAGCAATCTCTCTACTCATCTCTGGCCCAATAAACCAACCTATCTATCTACCTATCTCTCTCACTCTCTCTCTCTCTCTCTCTGGTAAGTGTCGAGTGCGGTCGCTTTTAATATCGCTCCTGAGTTTTCATTGATTATCCTTGCTCATATCGCTGTTTGGAGTTGCGTACTTTTACAGACACGACCGGATCTCCGCAGGCTCCACGCTACCGGAGCATGTACTGCTTGGCTCCTTTTTTGGAGCTAGGAGACCGATACAAAGTTTTTAATCTGATTCTCTTGGGCCGGCGCCGCTTTCCTCACTCTGCTGGATCGCCTTCGATGCTTGTTTGTTGTGACATTCTTGTGACGCTAAACTGTACATGCTGACTGTTGCCGATACTTCATGGTGAAGTTCCCGGATCTACGGTCCCAGCGCCACATCGTCAATATTACGGACACTACCTCGTCTTCAGCGTCTTCAACGTCGTCTTTGCCAGATTAACATTTATGAGAGTGAGTTTTGTGAATGTGCCGTCCGTAAATGATTTAGAGTGACACCGATATCGCATCAACTTTAAATTGCTAGATTTTTAACTTAACTTAACTTATATAGTGTTTATGTCTATGAGCTATTGTTATCTAGTGCGGCCGTTTGGTACACACTCGTGGATTTGCGTACTCCTTATAGCGCTAACTAGGCTTTCGCGCGTATTATGCCTAGGAGAGCATGTAGAAATTTGTGTGTGTATTGCCGCAAACTATCTGCTAGCCGGAACACGGGTCTCATATCACGCTGCGAAAATTGCTTAAAGCCCTATCACGTAAGCTGCGCGAATCACCTGGGGTTTTTGATCGATGGTATTGTAAGCTGCTGTAGCGAATCTACAGAGAAAATTGAGCCTATTAATCTGCAAGACAGTCAATTGAATTCTTTATCGATTCCGAAATCGCCTGCACGTTTGACATTTTTCGACTCTGCTCGTGGCTTAAAATTAGATGGGGAATTAAGCACGGATCTAAGCGTGGAACGACCTGCCAATAGCGAATCTGAACATCTATACTCTGAGAACGCGAGCACCGATAAGCGCCAACACTCGCTTCTCTCTGTTTCCGTGTTAACTGCACCCCAGCTGCAAAGCGACGAAACAATGTCGGAGCAGGCACCTCTCTGGTTCCAATCATATGAAGCATCGTTTAACGAGTTTAAACGCGATCTGACTTTGCGAGTCAGTCGATTAGAAAAGCTGGCTGATACCGTACAGGGGCACAGTTCTCAGCTCGCAGTGCATCATCGCGAACTTACCGAAATTCGCTCCATGCTCGATAGGACCTCAAATGTTATTGCCTACGATAAGGGCGAGTTGATTATTTCGGGCGTACCAGAGGAGGTAAAGTTGAATGCAAGAGGCATTGTTGAACGCGTTTTAAACGGGCTAAGCCTGTCGAATTTAACCCCTCATGTAATAGATGTGCGCGAGATGCGCAAAACAGCCGCCTCAAATATTATGGATATCGATCCGACTTTATCGCAAATCTTTGACTTAGGCCCACAGAACACTGCTGATATTGGCTCAGTTGCTAGCTCATCTCTGGGTCAGGCTACTCAGTCTCAAAGCGGCGACAGGATCACGAAAGTATCTTTAGTCGTACAAATAATTTCGCCAGCGGTTCGTGATTTGGTTCTTTCTAAGAGAGGCGCACTTTCCTCAGTCAAATCCCAACAGCTTTTCGGAGCCGGTGGTGTGGCACCTGTTTTCATCCATCTAGTATGGCCAAAGCCGTTTTACGATCTTTGGCAGAAAATCCGGCTATCAAAGACGGAATTAAATCTAAAAAACGCTAGGGCTTACGTCTACAAAAATCAAGTCTTTTTTGCGCTAAATAAGAATGCACAGCCAATTTTAATCAAGGATGAGGGACAATTAAAACCGCTCTCAGAGTCGATCAAGGCTTCCTTGGGTGCGAATGCAGCAGCAGATTGACGCCATGTAGCTTTAGGTTCTAATGCGCCGAATCCCGCTATCGAATATACTATCGCGACAGTCGATACGGATAGAGTTGAAATATGCGATGCGCCCTTCTTAAGATTTGCCCATGTTTATGTTAATTCATTGCGTCATTATCATAATATTGTAACCAATTTATTGCATGATAGGAAGATAGACGTTCTCGGGGTATGCGAAACCTGGCTCACCCCCGACTTGGAGGACAATATTGTGAAAGTTCCGAACTTTGATTTCGTGCGGAACGACCGGGCTCTTCGTGCGAACCGTGACGCGAGGGATAATGTTACAGGTGTAGCTGGCGGTAGTTTGAGACGTGTTTATATGCAGGGCGGAGGTGTAGGTTGCTTTGTTAGAAATGGCATAAAAACTATAATTCTGTACAAATCGCAGATTACAAACCCTAACGAAACCGAGTTTTTGATACTTGAAATCATAGCTGAGAACGAAGAGCGTTATAGGGTTATAGTCTATCGCAGATCAAATTATTAACGGGCATGTATTATCGGACTTCTTTCTTATTCTGACTCAATTTATTCCTCTTTACGCCAACATAATAATAGCAGATAACTTAAATGCTAATTGCTCGACGATTATGATTATTACACTAGCCACCTAAAAGCACTTATAAGCGAACTCTCCCTGTTTTTAGTCCCGACCGGGCCGTCGCATTTTAGCAGGCACTGGGAGTTGTACACACACACCTGGATTGATGCTTTGATAGTAAACGACGAAAATTCGCTACGACAAGTCGAAAAATCTTCTGCCCCATTTATTTGTGGGCATCATTATCTCATTGCTGATGTTCGTTTGCGAGATGTATTGCCAGTAAAGGAAATTCGTAGGTACCGGAATTTTCGCGCCTTTGATCCGAAGTCCTTTATCTCCGAGCTGCAGTCACGCCAGCCTGCTCTTGAGTCGAACGGTAGTTGGAACTTTTCTAGTTTTCGAGAATGCGTTCTCGATATTTTAAATGTGTCGGCGCCATTCATTCAACGTCAAGTACGGAAAAGAACTGCCCCGTGGTTTACGGATAGACTGCGAAAAGCGTGTAAAGCGCGTGACAAATTATATCGTACTGCGATTAGATGCAAGAGTGATGCTCTCTTGGACCAATATCGTCGTATTAGGAAAGAGTTAAAACGAGAAGTCACACAGGAGCGCGAGAACTATATAGCCGAGCAATTATCTTCAATAACTGATCAAGCTAAAAAGTGGCAGTTATTAGCAAAATTTGGGATTATCAAACAGCGTCAATCATCCCCATTAAATCATTTTCGTGCAGAGGACTTAAATGCCTATTACTCGTCAGTCGCAAGGGTGCACCCCTTGTGCTCGGAAGCTCAGCTTCTTGATATTCTTTCAATACCGTTAGACGTAAATCGCGCCATTTTCACGTTCAAACCGCTCGATTTTTTCGAAGTTTTCTATGCTGCGGTCGATTGTTTAAGCAAAGCGAAGGGGGGGATCACCATTGTTTTATTTTAAAGATGTACTTGGCGCTATCATGGGCATTATGAAAGACTTTTACAAGTCCTCCTTGCGCAAGGGATGCTATCCTGAAGAATGGAAGCGGTCCCTTGTCATTCCCTTGAACAAAATTTCTAATCCCGTTTCTCCGTCTGACAATCGCCCTATTTCTAATTTGCTGCACCTTGCGAAAATTTTTGATAAACTGGTAGCAGCCCAGCTAATGAATTTTCTAGAGGAAAACTGTTTATTGTCCGAGTGTCAATCGAGTTTTCGTAAAGGGTATAATACGCAGTCGACTTTGATTAAGTTTGCCGAAGACATCCGGCGTGGCATCGACAGGGGGTTAGTTACCATCGTTTTACTCTTTGATTTCCGAAAAGCGTTTGATTCTTTAAGTCACGAGGTATTATTGAGGCGCATGAGGCAATTGAACTTTTCCAACGAAGCGATAAAATGGCTTCATTCTTATTTATCGGGGCGCTTTCAGGCCGTTCTAAGTGAAAACGGTATTCCTACCGAATTTCTTAATTCAACGTCTGGAATTCCTCAGGGCTCGAATTCAGGCCCAGTCGTTTTTTTGGTTTTTATTAACAATATTGTCAATGCACTTGTGTACTGCCGTGATACCGCCACATTGTTTGTTGACGATTTTCAATTCTACTTGCAGTGCAGGAGGCAAGATTTGCCGACTTATATAGAGCGTGTCGAGGAAGAGGCGGGACGAGTGGTAGGTTGGGCTGCGGAAAATGGCCTGCGTTTGAATGCGAGTAAAACGCAAGCTTTAATATTCGGCACTGTGCAGAATTTGATGCGCATCGACGTTGACACATTACCACGGGTAGTTATCGAGGGTAGCTCGCTCACGTTTATAAAAGCAGCTAAGAATCTAGGAGTAAAATTCTCTACTGATTGGACTTGGAATGCGTATGTTTCGGCAATTTCATCTAAGGTTCACGGTGTTTTGAACAGGCTTCGTTTACGAGCACATTTTTTATCTGCGAGCTTAAAACAACAGCTAGTCGCGGCGCTGATCCTCCCTCACTTCGATTATGCGTGCGTGGTTTATTGCGATTTGACAGGGTACCTAGATATAAAGCTCGCCAGGCTTTTTAACACTGTTATCAGGTTTATTTTTCGGCTGCGTCGTGATGCCTGTATGGCTCCTTACTTAGATAAATTGGGTTGGCTCTCTCCGGCGCTAAGGAGGAAGTACTTTATGGGTATTGTTATATTTCAAGTGTTGAGGACAGCTAGGCCGAGTTACCTAACTGGATTCCTACGTGCTATTAATGACGAACTTAGGCGTTCAGGTAGAACGAATTCGTCTATTTTTAACGTGCCTTTGGCTACTACCGCAACTTACGGTAATGGCTTTACCTTACAGGCGATGACTCTGTGGGAATCTATTCCCGTAAATATACGTTTAAAGCCGGATATTTGGTCATTTAAAGCCGCCCTTTTTGTATATCTAAGGAGCCAGATAGGCCTTAATTCATAGTTAAGTTAAATTATTTATACTGTATTTTAAATGTTACTTAAATTGTTACCGGCGCTATTTTTTTTCGTATCACTTGATCTATTTGTTATATTATTTATGTTTATTTATAAAATGTTAGCAAAACGTATTGCACCTTACTTATTGTATACTTGTATTATATAATTTATTGTAAAGTTACTGCTCCTGACTGGCATAGGGTTAAATATGGCCTTGCCAGTAATAAAATAAGTTGTCAAGTCAAGTCTCTCTCTCTCTCTCTATCTCCCTCTCTCTCTCTCTCTCTCTCTCTCTCTCCCTGTCTCTCTCTCTCTCTCTCTCTCTCTCTCTCTCTCTCTCTCTCTCTCTCTCTCTACAGTAAAACTAACACGACGCGCAGGTAGCGAACCTTCTTGGTCTCACCGCCCAGTGATTGATAAGCATATTCGATCGTCTCTCCTAGCCGGAGCGTCAGCTAAAGCAGGCTACATGTTTACACACAGTAAATACAAATTATCGTAAAGCGTATTCCCAATCCTCTATTCTATTTCTATGCACAACAGTGTCACTCTCTAGGTAAAACGCACATGAGACGTATACGCGTAGACCCTAGACGTACTGATTATCGGGACAAAATAAGCCGAAAAGCAAGTTTCTCGCTGCACTATGTGAGGGGAGCCCGAAATCTTATATCTATCCTATGCTTTTTGAGCACATATTAACCCTTACAGTACAGTCTCATACATTGAATTCGCTAAAGCGCGAACGAGAGAGAGAACGCGAGAGAGAGCCAGCAAGAGAGTCTACTAGCGAGAGAGCGCGCTAGCGACAGAGAGAGCGCTAGCAAGAGAGCCTGCTAGCGAGAGAGCGCGCGCGCGAGAGAGAGCCAGCAAAAGAACCTGCTAGCGAGAGAGAGCGCTAGAGAGCGTGCTAGCGAGAGAGTGCGCTAGCGAGAGAGAGCGCGAACGAGAGTATATGTGTGTGTGTGTGTGTGTGTGTGTGCAAATGTGTATATATGTATTAAATTAATAACTTACATTTTCGTTAGTCTTCGAAAAAATCCGAATCCGATAAATATTGAGCATAAGTGAATAAATCGTGATGTGTTCCTTCTCTAATTTCTCAGAGCCACCGCCTTATCGCTGAAATGATCTGCACAGCACAGTTTTTAGTGACAAGTATACTCGTGCGTGCATCGTCTCTCCAATGCTTAACGCACAGCTTTATCTCCGAGCCGAGACATCAGCTAAAGCATGCAATAATCTGCAAAGTATACGTATAGAAGACTCGAACAGAGAGAATCAGTCTCTCTTGTCTATAGTAAAACGTATAGGAAGCGTGCCTTTTTCTCTTAAGCTGATGTGTACCACACAAACATCTCTCACTCTCTACAGTAATAAAACTAATGACTCTTAGAAGGTATCGAACCTTTTTCAGCTCGATGGGCAGTGTGTTAATACTGATAAGTATACTAGCGCGTGTATCATCTCCCCAATGCTGAACGCATAGCTTTAATTTCCTAGCTGAGGTGCCAGGTGCAAAAAACTAGCCTGTTTATCACGCACATAAAAAATGCGCTCTTACTGTTCTAACTGCTCTATGCTATTTCCGTCCATGACAGTCTCACTCTCCAGGTAAAGCGAGCGTATAGGAATCGTATCCTCTTCCGTTCCCGCTTAGACCCTAGATCTATGAGTATGATAAGCCGAAAAGCAAGTTTCTCGCTGTTCTATGAAGTGGACCTTTCTTACATTCTAAATATATTGCTTGTCGAGCTATAATGAGTGGGCACAATCGTATAATTTTCTATGCTTTCTAGGCCCTTTGTGGACAGACTCATATATTGAATTCGCAAAAAATTTCCCCCTCTCACACAGTTTTTTTCGTACTTAAGCAAGCATATAAATGTCGCGCTTTGGAGTTGATTTTAATCATTCTTGTTGAAATTATGTGCAAAATTTTACAATGTATTTGTAGATCAGATGTGTAAATTGTTAGTAAATAATATATTTATAAATTAGTTGTAACTTAGTGCAACAACAACATAGATTTCCGAAAGAAGGTATGTACCTTGTTCCTTGTAAAATCTTGTAAGTGCTTATCAACCCCCACCCGACACATTTTCGAGACGATAGAATTTTCTTTCGATGGACTAGAGTCATTTAGCTGTCAGCAAGATCACATCGTATACTTATATAATGTTTCATTTTACTACAAAAGTTTAATTCTGCTACAAAAGTTTGATGCTTCTAATAGTGCAAAAATGGTTAGAAAAAATTTAAGTAGAAATTTGTTTAATTTTATATAAACAATATAATACAATATAAACAATATAATATAACACACACACACACGCACGCATTTTGTTTCTTATACAAATAGCTGTACACATTTTACCTCTTACTTATAGAAAAACGAGAGTGTACACACAGACACACACACACACGCACATATTTTCTCTCTTACACACAAATTGCACGCATATATACATAGATTCTCTCTCTTTCTCTCTCTCTCTATCTCTCTCTCTCATAAATTTTGTACACATTATCTCTCATAACATATGTTAAAATATTTCTTTATTTTTCAGAAAAATAAAGCTAATTAGTAGGAAAACAGTAAGGTGCTCTGTGAAGACATTGAGGCATTAATAAATGTAAGTTTTTTTTAACAGTTTTAATTAATATTTATTAAGTGCGTGCACGTTAATGAATTTCCAAACGTGTATTGCGAAATTAAAAATTTGGAGGATTTGATAAACATCAATTGCGATTTGTCAAACATAAATATGGACGACATTCTGAATGCTTGGCTGCAACCAATCAGCAATCAGACGACTGAGCCGCAACAACAACAGCAGCAGCAAGAGCAGCAGCAGGAATCGGTCACAATTATGATCGAATAAATAGAAGTATTCCGATTATGCACACAGCTATTAGTTGAGGACGGGCAGCCGCTTGAACTAACTGTTAAGAAGCCCGACCCGCTCGAGCTCATATTTGAGGAAGAGCAGCCGCTTAAACTTACTGTCAAGAATCAATTTTACCGCGGAAGAACTACAAATTTTACGGAGAGATTTTGATATCATATGCGATGATAGGGGAAAAATTGTAACGATGAAGATGATTGCATAAAATCTGATAGTTCGGTATTAGATGAAATTGAAAAATTACGATATCTCCATGTGGAGATCCACAATGAATTGAAAAATAATGTTAATGAAATTAAAAAATTAAATGTTACTATGGAATGTATATTAAAATTTTTATGTGATAAAAAAGGTTTAAAAAATTTAAAACAGCGTATTACGAGGCAACAAAGAAGTAAAAACTGTAAGGAGAAAAAAAAATAAAAAACATTAAATTTATATATTTTTTATGTAAATTTATTGTATGTATTATATTGCAATAAAACTTAAATAACATTTCTCACCCTATATGTCCAACTTAAAATAATTCTGTCCCGTCTACAGTATTACATAAATGTATTCTTTCTCGTACAAATAAGGCACATACATTTTCTCTCTCTCTCTCTCTCTCTCTCTCTCTCTCTCTCTCTCTCTCTCTGTTTCTCATACAAATAGTGCATACACATCCACACATACATTTTCTCTCTCTCTCTCTCTCTCTCTCTCTCTCTCTCTCTCTCTCATACAAATAATGCACATATTTACATTTTTGTTCGCAAAATTTTATAATAATGGCGGTGATTCCGGGCTTAAAGGATAGGCTGAGACTCGTTTCCGAATCACTATGTGAACTCGATGCAGAGGCGGCGATGATGGACTATCAGGTATTGCAGAGCTACGAATCAAATGCTAGTCGGCCCCATAGAGATTAAAATCTTATCATGCGTTCTCTCTAACGCTCGCGCACGCTCTCTCTCTCGTCTCTTCTTCTCACTCCCTCTTGTATGAAGCATACTTGTATTTATTCATTAATTTAAAACAAAATGTTTAAATTCAGTTCAGTTAAATATTTTTTATTTTCTTTATTAGGAATTGAACCATGGATATGATAGAAAAATGTAAACAACTTGTCAAATCATTGGAACAAGTTGAAAAATTGTTAAACAGATCAACTGATTTTGCAACTATCACACGATGAAAAAATCATTACACACGGCGTATAAAAACTTTGAAGAATGTTCTTAAAAGTGAATATTTATCTGTACAACAGAAACAGAGTATGTTGTGCATAATTGCAAAAACAGAATGTATGAAAGCAATGCTTGAAACCATTAATCAGAGTAAAAGTGGTAGTGGATTATTGCAAGCTACGAGGAAAACTAACCGTATTCGTTGGACTGACATGGACGCAGCGCATTTAATCGAATGAAAACTGATATTATAGTTAATTTAACACACATAGATCTAGTTAAATTCCTACAAGATTCCTCAACTTTAATTTAACGCAAAATAAAAAGTATAATGCGTGATAATATTAAAGCCTTGAAAGTTAATACAGTTTTATCATGTAAATTTAAAATATCATGTAATGGAGAAGAAGAATGTATTGAAATTAAATATTTCAATACAGAAAATCATGAAATTTTATTTGGAACTCTCTTAAATAAATGGTTTAAAGCTAATGTCACTGAATCTTTACTCACAAATATTGAAGAGTTTCAAGAGCGTGATTCTGGCTGGACTTTTCATTCTATTGAGAGTATACAAATAAATGTAAACCAATTTAATCCATTGCATACTGGTAGCTCATACATATACCTTTACCTGAATTTTTGACAAAACGACAAGCATGTATTAATGTAAATAATTATGATAACAAATGTTTTGTATAGGTGATTTTATCTGCACTATATCCTACCGAAAGCAAAAAACCAGTAGCATTGAGGCAGATACCACAATTCGAAAAACAAAATAGTTTTATTTCGATAAATGTTTTCGGATTAGACAATAAAAATATTGCACCTCTATATTTAACAGCTTTCAAAAAGAATAATCATGTAAATCTTCTCTTAATAACACAGCAAAATGATAATTTAGATGATCAATTCACAGCGGAATCACATTATGTGTACATAAAAAATCTTTCACGCTTAATTAGCAATGATTTTACAAACAGAAAACGAAAATTATTCGTTTGCGATAGATGCATGCATTGCATTTTTTTTTTTTACAAAGAAGATAGTTTGTCTCAACATGAAGAACATTATAAAATATTAAATAACTGCAAAATTAGACTACCTGGCCCCAGAAATGATAAAATTCAATTTAAAAATCATCGATTTAATGAAAAATTACCATTCATCGATTTAATGAAAAATTACCATTCATCATAGTAGTAGGGGCAGAGCTGATACCACGCCAAGCAAGTCCCACGCCACTTCCTCAGTCGGTAAGGTAGATTTGCTCAGTGGGTAACTCAGTCGATAAAAGTAGGTCGCCCCGCCAGCAGTGTCACCCAGTCGCGAGTACGCCAGCCTCCCCACTCGGTCTGCCCACCGAGTACGCCAGCCTCCCCACCCGGTCGGTACGGCCCCAGACTCCCCACCCGGTCGGTACGGTCCCCAGCCTCCCCACGCAGTCGCGAGTGCGCCAGCCAGCCTCCCCACACAATCGCGAGTACGCCAGCCAGCGCCCCCTCACCCAGCCCGCCACCACCGCGCCAGACCACCACCACGCCAGGCTGCGAGTACCCCCACCACCGCGCTGAGAGTGTTCGCGCTAGGCCGCGAGTGTCCCTCCTCTGCGCCAGACCCCCTACCACCAAGTCTCTGCGCTCAATCCAACAAATACGCTTATCTTTATAGTCGTAGAAGTTATATAAATAATTAGACAAATATTTGTACAGTTAAAGTATTATTTATTAATGTTATTTTTTACAATATTCTTAAGAACTGTTTACAAAAATCCTTATTCTACGATAATATTATTTTTTTCTTAAACTAAATGAAATTCAAACTTTTTATATATATATAAAAATCCTTATTCTATGGTTATATATTTTTAAGTGTATAGTAATATATAAAAAATCCTCATGATGACTAGATAATCACACTCAATTCAATGTTGAAGGCAGCAAAACATTCATTGTCGAAGTACAATTTTCTATAAACTATGCATATTAAGTAATCGATATATAAATGCAATATTTAAAACTAAAAAACCTTAGCGATATACAATGCAATAGTTCTTAAAATCTAATACACATACCATATAGCCTACGTTAAAAAAGATGTATAAGTATATATATAAGTTAGCCTATTTTTTTTAACGCAATGATGAAAACCTAAAAAACCTTAGCGATATACAATGCAATAGTTCTTACAATCTAATACAAATACCATATAAATCTTAGCCTACGTTGAAGAAGACGTGTATACATATGTAAGTTAACCTAATTTTAAACGCAACGATGCAAATGTGTGAGAGTAAGATAAATTTTTGTTATAACGTGTAAATCCTATTAACGTCAATACAACCCGTACTGTTATATTTAAAACTAAATTACTAAAAATGAAAAATAAATGCGAATTTAAAAAATTTAGTAAATAAATGAAAAATCCTTAAAAAATACATGTATATTTAAATTTAATCTAATCTAATTGTTTACCGAACGCACGCACATGTGCACTTATTTTTGAATAATAGAAAAGAATTTAGCAAAATTTAGGTAATGCATGATCTTGTTTTTTTACTACATGAAAACTATAGACAGCAATTTTTTATCGAATGTCCTTTTAGCGTTTTTTTTAAAATCTTAATACTAAAAAATCCTTAAAGTTAAATGTTTTTTTTGTTCACTTATATAAATTCGATTAAATTGTTACCCAAGTACTTGATGTACACATCTCGGGTATGCATTTCGTCTTCAATTTTAGAATAGGCAGCTGCATCCTCTACTAACAGCGTGTTGACTCGCGTTGGAAGAAAAAGGTCAAAGCTCTCATCCAAGACAGCGACCATTCTTAATCCAAATTTTGTTTGAATCTTTTTGAGTTTAGATACTTTATATTTCTTATTAATCTCCAACTCCTTCATCTTCCTTGTTGGAAGGAATGGGGATGACTTTGCCACAGCGTTTATTGACTCCATTGTGCTGAAAAGAAAAAATCATTAGTTAATGTACACTTTTTTATAAGGTAAACTGTCCAGTAGATGGACACTTTTACGCTTAATTACTTATTATAAATTTAAAAATGTAAAATATAACCAAATGTTTTTCGCAACGGTAAAAATAAAGTTTCGACATTTTATTTTCAGTAACAATAATTTTTGAATTTCATGCACAGAAAAATAGCGAAAGTCACCTTTCGAGGTCGACGCTTCGTTCGCGTGTAAGAAGTCTATGTGTCCATCTACTGAATATATTACATTTTTTCACGTTTTTTATAATTTAAAATTGATTAAAACTATTATTATTAATTCTTTTTGTAATAGTCCTTGATAGTTTTTTTAAGTAGATTAAAACTTTACTAGTGCAAAAAAATAATTTTGTATTCAGTGGACCAGTACGAATATTTTCTTAAGTGTCTATCTATTGGGTTGTTTTCCGTAATTAAAATAGTTATGTAAAATAAACTTACATGAGTCTTCTGATGAGTAGTCCGAAGTCTCGAGTGATAAAGGTGAAGCTCTGTTAATAGACCACAACCAGTGCTTTATAGCTATTATGTTTTGAGCGGCGCAATTTTTCTTCCAGTCAGGTAGATGGTGCTCGCACACGATGGGCTGCCGGAATCCTGGCGTTTTGAGAGAGGGACACCCGAGATCTTCAAGATTCTTCACACATGGAAATAAAGGCTGCAGCCACTTTACTTTTTCTTTACCCTTCACCCATACAACTACACTTTGCGTTGGTGATAGGTTCAAAATGTTTGAACAAACTTCACTCAACTTATTGTACGGCACTGTTCCACCACTCCAGTTAAGGCCATGGTACGAGTACTTGAGCCATAAATTTGTACATTTAATTTCACTTGGTAGCACTGTCCAAGGGTATGGAGGTTGAAAGATTGTCACTTGCACTTCTGCTTGCGGATCATTAGCGTCCACATACGCCAATTCTTTAAATAAAAATTCGTCGTTAAAGCCTTTGAAACCTTGTAAATCAACAATGATATCCATAATCACTGACTGACTGACTGCACTCTTTGAAACGAGGAATAGAACACTGTATGAAGCTGCTACAGAATCGTTGCTCTTATATAATACTCTCTTCCATGTACGTTTCTTGAGAATTCACTTCAAAATAGCCCTCTCTCTTACACATTTTCATTCAGTTCCCATACCCCCATTTTTATAAAACCTCTAAAAATCATTGGAAAACAGCCCTTTCTCTTGTTCGTTTCGTTTAGTTTTCACAGCCCCCACCACACTTTTTGAAAATGCAAAGCAAGGTACTCGGTGTACACGGATACTCACAGAGACGCAAGCTTCTCGTTGTTTTTACATTAGCTCCGAAACATCGCCTAAAATATACCCTTTCTCCAACGCTTTATTTAATTTACACATCCCCCACTTTTTTATGTAGTACCTCTGAAAATCTGTTCGAAAACAGCCCCCCCGTCTCTTACGCGTTTCCTTCTAGTTCCAACGTCCCCACTTTTTTGGGGAGCATACAGCGAACGATTTAGAGGGTCGCGCACTTAACGAAAACGAGAGAGAGACGATGAGTTTACAACCTGCGATTGTGAGCCTTTGCTCGAAAAAATACCCTTTCTTCTACGCTTATCCATTTGATTTACGTTTAGTCCCTGCGTCTCCACTTTTTTTGAAAATACCGCAGTGAAAGGTGCACAGAGTCGTCGGAGACGAGAGAGAGAGAGAGAGAGAGAGAGAGAGACGATGCATTTACAACCCATGTAGACCACTGCTCGAAGAAATGCCCTTTCCCCTGTGCTTTTCCATTTGATTTATACATCCCCATTTTTTCGAAAACGCAGCGCAAAGGACTAGCTAGGCTTCTTATCCCACTGGACTTAACGCCCGCGCTATGTTTATGAGCTACAAGGTCATGCAGTTAACGCAGACGAGAGAGAGAGTCAATGTGTTTACAACCCTGCGGACCTCAGCTCGAAAAAATACCCTTTCCCTAGCGCTTTTTCATTTGATTTACACGTCCCCACTTTGTGCAATACCTCTGAAAATTCGCTTGAACACGGCCCTTTCTCCAGCGCTTTTCCATTTGATTTACACGTCCCCACTTTTTTCGAAAACGCATAGCAAAGGTCTAGCTAGGCTTCTTATCCCACTGGACTTAACGCAGACGCTATGTTTATGAGCGTTAAAGAAGCTTCAAATCTTCCCTTTCTCTTATGTTTTTCTACAGGTTTTCATTACCACCACTTTTAGTTTTAGGATGGACCCACGCTGCAAGTAACCTCCTACTCTTATACTTTACCATATATTTTAACAGCCCCCACTATTACATCGGTGATGTCAAAGGCGATTTTTTCAGCAGATTTTTCCTTAAAAAGCCAACGTATAAGGGCTGTGAACTTTAGTTCATTTTTCTCTGCAGAAACGCTCGCACACAGTTACTGTATTGTACCATCTTGTTGTTGTTGTTCTTGTTGAAAATATCTTACTTGGTAATTTGAATTAATATTTAAATTATTTAATATTTTTTGTAGAGCTGTATTCCTCTGATTTTGTGTGTAAAAGTGAGAGAGAGAGAGAGAGAGAGAGAGAGAGAGAGAGAGAGTGAAATTTAACCCCTCTCAGAGTATTGCGAGTGAAAAAGTGTATAGTACATAAACTGAGACGTCTACGAATAATTGTGACTGTGTATTGTGGATTTAGGTCAGTTATACTATAAACTTTCACATGATATAGTGACCTAAGTGATTCATCGCGTTAATTTCTATTTAGTATACAGTGATTCGCGCATCAGTTACCTCGCATTAATTTCTATTTAGTATACAGTGATTCACGCATACGTTACCTCGCGTTAATTTCTATTTAGTATAGAGTGATTCGCGCATCGGTTACCTCGCATTAATTTCTATTTAGTATACAGTGATTCACGCATACGTTACCTCGCGTTAATTTCTATTTAGTGTAGAGTGATTCGCGCATCGGTTACCTCGCGTTAATTTGTATCTAGTATACAGTGATTCACGCATACATTACCTCGCGTTATTTTCTATCTAGTATACAGTGATTCGCGCATTGGTTACCTCGCGTTATTTTCTATCTATTATACAGCGATTCACGCATCGGTTACCTCGCGTTAATTTGTATCTAGTATACAGTGATTCGCGCATCGGTTACCTCGCGTTAATTTCTGTTTAGTATAGAGTGATTCGCGCATTGGTTACCTCGCGTTATTTTCTATCTATTATACAGCGATTCACGCATCGGTTACCTCGCGTTAATTTGTATCTAGTATACAGTGATTCGCGCATCGGTTACCTCGCATGATTTACTATCTAGTATACAGTGATTCGCGCATTGGTTACCTCGCGTTATATACAGTGATTCGCGCATCAGTTGCCTCGCGTTATATACAGTGATTCACGCATCGGTTACCTCGCGTTAATTTGTATCTAGTATACAGTGATTCGCGCATCGGTTACCTCGCATGATTTACTATCTAGTATACAGTGATTCGCGCATTGGTTACCTCGCGTTATATACAGTGATTCGCGCATCAGTTACCTCGCGTTAATTTCTATTTTGTATACAATGATTCGCGCATCGGTTACCTTGCGTTAATTTATATCTAGTATACAGTGATTCGCGCATTGGTTACCTCGCGTTATATACAGTGATTCGCGCATCAGTTACCTCGCGTTAATTTCTATTTAGTATACAATGATTCGCGCATCAGTTACCTTGCGTTAATTTATATCTAGTATACAGTGATTCGGTTTGGTTATCTTTAGTTTCGGTGCATGCAATATAGTTTAGTTCTCTCGCGATTATTATTATGCACACGTTGCGTTCATGTTTAAATTCATTCATACATATTGTGTCTGTGATACTTTTATTTATTAATTGATTTACGTTTCAGATACTAAAATGGAGACCTTTATTCAAGCGAATGTTCCATCAACGTGCGAGGGACAGGTATACATTTTTTTCTAGCTCTCATGCATATATTATGTTATAATTTTATAATAATTAATTGTTCATTTTCAGGACAACCTAGACCTGACGTTAGATCTTGAGTATGTACTCAATGAGAATGCTGAGCCATCCTTATTGGTTGATTTAGATATCAATCAAATTTTATGTGATGAACAGCAGCAGGGTACGAGCGATCACGACTATATGGAGACGCGAATCGATGTTCTAAACAACCGCTACCATCGCCACCAACTATACCAACACCAGCTCCAACAGCACCGCCTGTCATTGACTTGACAGCTGAGTCAAAGGCAACTCCTCCTCCTCCCCATCCGTGTGGAGATTTCAGCGTACCACTGTTTTTTATAATGAAGTCATCTGATATGAAAAATTACATCGACCCATTAGAAAAGTCGGTGCACATTTTGCAAGAACAGAATAAAAGTATGCTGGTAGAGATGAGAAAGCAGAATCGATTGCTGGAACGATTAGTTAGACTCCATGAAATAGCGGAAGAAAAAGAAGAGGAACAGCAAACAAACTTGAAAAGAAAAGTTACAGCTTTGAAGAAAAATGGAGCAAAAAAGAAAAAAGCAGATGTAAACGTGCGCATGATTGAAGATATCCATAAAATTTCAAATTATTTTAAAAGTAATGAAAAAGGAAAAAATTATAGAAAACGATAAATATTTAATTGTATTGTATGTTTTTTATATATTTGTATTATTTTTTAAGAAATAGTTTTATAATTTGTAAAAATAAATGTTAAATAGTATATCTACCGCGCGAGTTGTATATAATGTAATGCACTATATATAAATCTAATAATAACGCACAATTTTCATATATAACTAAAAAAATTATTTCTTTTAATATTAATTAAGATTTCTCCTCCTCCTCCTCCTCCTCAATCGTCAAATCAATAATTTCAGGCTCCCGATCCTCCTCCTCCTCCTCAATCGTCAAATCAATAACTTCAGGCTCCCGATCCTCCTCCTCCTCCTCCTTCGTCAAATCAATAATGTCGGGAGCCTCAATATAATCCTCCATATCACTGTCCTCTAGAGGCGCCCAATAATTTGGTGATGGCGCCTCGTAATCTTCGTCGCGTTGAGGTTCAGGAGCTGGGGTATTCAAATAGTCCTCGAATTGTACCTCATCGGCCGGAGTGTACCCCGCAGTCCAACGTATTGTATTGAACAGCTCTGGATTTTCCAACATGCTAACATGTGCAACTATTGCTTTAATAATTGCTGCGTCAATTATCTGTAATTAAATATTCATTAGTTTTATTTAATATTTGAATAAATAATTTAAACAATTTTAACTTACGTCTTTAGTGATAGACATGTTGAAATTTTTCTACGACAAACTCGAAAAAACGTCACGTCTTGTCTAGTTTGATGAAACTCGAAGACTGAACTTTCGACAGCTCATTTTCTTTGCCAGTTCCATAAAATTTACAGCCCTTCATAGTTGGACAGAGTTTCCCAAGGAGAGAGATAGGAGGGAAAAAGAATATTTTGAGTACCTGCGTACCAAGCGTGCAACGGAAAAGCGTATTCTGCTACACTGCATCCCCTCCTTTCACGCTTACCACCGCAGACATAGGACCGCTGTTTTACCCGTTGCGCGCTATACATGCAAAGCGCATCTTGTGCTTCAGTTTCTCTGCATCTCTCTCTTAGAACTACAGTTTCCTACTTTACCCGTCCCGCACTATACATGCAGAGCGCATCTTGCGCCCCCTCTACATCTCTCTCACTCTCTCTTACAAACACAGAGTCGCTGTTTTACCCTTCGCAGACATATAAGAGAGTAAATGTGTGTGCGTGAAAAATAAGCATATACTGCTATATATATATTTTTTTTTAACTCGCTGTTTTAATATAGAAATATCGATTATATTGTTTCCTAGGATCATGTCGGATATTGCAGAAGAATGCTCAAAACAGTTGAAACTATTGGAAGAAGCTGAGAAATTGCTGTTTTCGATTTCTGATTCATCCATAATACTGCGATGGAAAAATCATTTTTCAAAGTCCATAAAGACTTTCAACAAAGTCCTTAATACTAAAAATCTATTAGTGCAGCAGAAACAACGCATACTATGCACCATAGGTAAAACCGAATGCATGAGAGCAAAATTGGATAATAAAGCTTCTGAAATAACAGGCGGTGGCGTACAAGAAGCAAAGAAAAATAATACAGTCACTGACCGAGTGCGTTGGATTGATTTAAATAGTGCTTTTCAAAAACGTATGAGAACTGCTGTTATTGCAAATTTAACTCATATAGATCTTGTAAAATTCTTAGCAGATGCGGCTATTTTATTTTCGCGGAAAATAAAAAATATACTACGAACAAATACTCAAGCATTAAAGGTCAATACAGTTTTATCATGTAAATTTACAAAAACATGTGTTAAGAATGATGAAGAGGAAGAGTGTATTGAATCAAAATACTTTAATACTGAGAATCATCATATTTTACATAGCTCACCGTTAGATAAATGGTTTGAGGACAATGTCACTCAACCATTACTCACGCAAATTGAAGAATTTCAAGAGCGTGACTCTGGTTGGAGTCTACAGTCTATAGAAAACATACAGTTAAATATTAACAAATTCAATCCAATGCGTAGCGGCGGTTCCTACATACCCTTGCCGAAATATATTGAAAGAAAGAAAGCATGTATCAACGTTAAAAATACTGTGTGTTTTATATGGGCAATTTTGTCGGCCTTATATCCTGTACAAGGTCAATTTCATCCTAACAGATTAAGTAATTACTTCAAGTATGAAAATAAGTTAAATTTGAATGACATTGAATTTCCTGTTTCATTAAAGAATATAGCAAAGTTCGAGAAGCAAAATAGCTCGATCTCGATAAATGTTTTTGGACTAGATAACAAAAATATCGTTCCTCTCTATTTAACAGCCTGTAAAAAGAGTAATCATGTGAATCTTCTTTTACTAACGATACAAGATATAGGTGAGCATGATGAACTGATTACTAAATCACACTACGTATCCATTAAATATCTTTCACGTCTAATTAGTAGTAATTTAAGTAAAAGGAAAAAAAAACTTTACGTTTGTGATAGATGTTTAAATTTCTTTTATAAACAAAAGAATTTGATACAGCATGAAAAATATTGTAAAACATTAAATAATTGTAAAATTAGACTTCCAAAGCCAGGTAACGATATGATTGAGTTTAAAAATTATCAGTATAACGAAAAGTTACCTTTTATTATATATGCTGATTGTGAGTGCTTGTTAAAACCTATGAAGCAAGATGAAAAAATGAATACACAATCAGTACAGAGTCATGAAATTTATAGTATAGGATATTATCTAAAGTGTAGCTACAATGACTCTTTATCAAAATACCGCTGTTGTAGAGGTTCGCATGCATCTAAATGGTTTGCTGAAGAGTTAAAAGTTATTGAAGAGCAAATAAGTACTTTATATGAAAATCCTATACCAATGCCATTTTTAACTCAAGATGAAATGATTGAATATTGCAATTCAAATACATGTCATATTTGAAAAAAGAATTTTTCCGTTGATAATGTAAAAGTTCGCGATCATTGCCATCTCACGGGAAAATATCGAGGTCCAGCACACGCTGCATGCAATCTAAACTATCAAGATTCCAAAATAGTACCAGTCGTGTTTCATAATTTGAGTGGTTATGATGCACACTTTATCATATCAGATGTTACAAATCACTTTCCAGGACAAATTGATTTATTACCTTTAACAAAAGAAAAATATATTTCTTTTACAAAACACGTAGAAAATAGCAGAATAAAATTTAGATTTTTAGATTCATTCAGATTTATGCCTTCTTCATTAGAAAAACTGGCATCGTATCTAGAAGATTACAATGTTGTTAATAAAGAATTTATCGACTTTAGCAGCGAGCAAATTAATCTCTTGACAAGAAAAAGTGTTTTACCCTACGAGTATATTAGCTCGTGGGAAAAGTTAGACGAGGATAAATTGCCTGAAAAAGATGACTTTTTTAGTATACTTAGCGACTCACATATATCCGATCAGGATTATGAGCATGCTAAAAATGTATGGAATACGTTTAATATTAATACACTTGGTGAATATTCAGATCTTTATATGAAAACTGCTGTCTTGCTTCTAACTGATGTTTTCGAGAATTTTCGAGATCAAAGTATACGAGTCTACGGTCTCGATCCCGCTCATTATTACACAACTCCAGGCTTTTCTTGGGATGCTATGCTCAAGCATACCGGAGTAAAATTAAAGCTTTTAACTGATATAGATATGATGCTGTTTGTAGAGCGTGGAATCAGGGGTGGTTTAAGTCAATGTTCAAATCGCTATGCAGCATCGAACCATAAATATATGCTTGATAAATACAATGAAGATGAAGAAAATCAGTTTTTAATTTATTTAGATGCGAATAATTTGTACGGGCACAGTCTTTCACAGTATCTTCCATACGATGAGTTTGAATGGCTTGAAAATATAGATGATTTCAATTTATAGAGTGCTAGCTCTACTGATTCATATGGTTTTATTCTCGAAGTTGACTTAGATTATCCAAACAGTATACATGACGATCACAATGACTTGCCATTCTGTCCTGAACATGCGAAACCACCAGGATCTAAACATGAAAAACTGTTGGCTACTCTCGAATCTAAAAGAAATTACGTTATTCACTATGTGGCTCTAAAGCAGGCTCTTTCGCACGGCTTAAAACTTCGCAAAATTCATAGAGTTCTGAAATTCAAACAATCACCTTGGCTCAAATCATACATTGATTTAAGGGGTTATGCCTGAGTTAAACTTGTAAAAAAGACATTAATAAGTAATGGGCTGAAAAAAATTATTTATTCATAGTATGAAAAAAAATCTTTCTCCTACTTAAAATGTAGGTATTAAACATATTTTTAACTATTTTAAAAAAATTATATATCTATACTTACATTGTAAACAATTACATTTATGAAAGACTAATTTTCAGCACTTTTTTCCCTTTGCCGCAGGATATCTCAAGATCCGGATGATGAATTGACACCAGACAGGATGGAAAATCTCCTTAATATGTTTCTTCACAGCTTAAGCGGAAGACTTTTCTATCAAATATAAATTATAAATATTTAGTAACTCATAAATTGATTATATTGGTTATTATAGTGAGTATTACATATATTCACAGGCGTAACATTGACTTTTACCTTGTATTAGTCAATTCTGCTCCGCTTAAGCTGTGAAGAAACATATTCAGAAGATTTTCCATCCTTTCTGGTGTCAATTCATCATCTGGATGCTAAGATATCCTGCGGTAAAGGACCTAAAATCATAAAAATGGCAAAACTGAGAAAAATGCATTTAAAGTTTATCGAGACACTTATGTATATTTAACTGGTAGTACTTACATGAACTGCTTGGCATATTTTTCTTGTACTTTGGCATAAGATACCTGTATATTAAGGTGTGTATGAAGACCCGGGTGCTGTACATGTAGATATACTAGTATCGAAAGCTGAAATTGAAATGTAAGTTTTTAGTAAGCATTCGCAGTCAGCATATTTTAGATGAATATAATTATTGTCATTCCTTACCATTACTCTATAGGATCATTAGCAATTACAGTAGACTTTGAGACCATCATATGCATCTTCACATAG
>JACCIB010000756.1:0-89883 GCA_018906965.1 Philotrypesis tridentata | reverse complement strand
TCGACGGTAACTCTGGCTGTGGTGCGCCGGGCTAGGCAGACTCGCCCGCGTGAAGCCGGGCTGGCATTCGCGACGCGGTCGCGGTATCGGCGCACTGGCGTTTCCTTCGGCTCGTTGGCCTGTCTGGCTGCCGCGCTCGGGACCCGTGCGCTGAGGGAGATAGCGATCGTTTGTCCCGTCGGACTGGGCCTGTTGGACTCGGCGCCGCCTTCTACGGCGGGACTTGTTGCTCCCTGCCCCCGTTTCGGATCCACTGGATGGGCTGCTGTTGGGGTCGTCAGCCGGAGGTGTGCGCCGATGACTCCCCCATGGACTGGTTGGTGCTCCCGGCCTGGGTGCGGGACTCGTGACGGCCAGTGCGGCGCGAGGTTGGGGGGTGCCCGTGAAGCCTTCCCCGGTGGAGCTCGTGGCTAGCCAGTCTGTACCGGGGTGAGTCCGCGCCATCGGGGGATTGCGCTCACGCGCTTCGTGTTCGCGTTGCTGTAACCCGTGCCCGTGGCCGTCGGCGGCGTGACAAAGAGCTGTCTGGCCGCATCCTTTTCCGACTCCAGCATTCGCAGGCCTTGCTGGAGGATGGCCGCGGTCTCTGAGGCTACCGCGTCTTCCTGCGCGAGATATTTGCGGCACACCTGGCGCACTCTTTCCGCCTCCTATTCGCGGGAGGTGGGCTGGGGTGATGCCGACAGGCTTGCGTCGCCATTGGGAGCGGGGGTTCTCGATGCCCCTAAGCTAGAGGGGGTCGCTTGCGGCGCGCCGGTTACCTTCGAAAACTATCCCGCGCCGGACTCGCTCCCTAATACGTATACGTCGCGCGACACATCGACGTTCGCGATCTGATTGTTCTCGAGCAGATTGGACACTCCCGCCATGCACCTGTCGTTTATTTGGACGCGTGCCGGTTTTATCATTGGGGTGCTGAGTGCGCCCCAAATATCCGGGACATTACCCGTGTGCGCCGCCGTGCCCGGCATCAGCCCGTCGATCTGGGATTCTGGGCCGGTGACGAATTTGCTGATAGCTCCGGAGCTCTCGGGAATCTTATTTTTGGGCGGGATTACGAACGTCGCGTTACTGTCGCCTTCGTCATAGGACGCGCCGCCCTTCGGATGACGTGGAAAGTCGAGACACTCCGACTCGTGCGCCGCGCCTTCTTCGCGCTGCCGAAATCCCGCAAAGCCGCCGCTGGGGGAATTGAGTTGTACCGATCTGCGCATTAGCTCCTGCGATTCCGGAGATAGCCGTCGGAACGACTTGTAGATCGCGCACGCCTCCTTTATACGTTTTCGCGTCTCCGGGTCGCTTTTACTGTCGCGCTTGCCGCCGTCGGCTTCGCTCTCCGAGTGTCCGGTGCGAGATTTTAAATTCAATACGGACATGGCCTTTACCAATTTTGTCTTGGTCATGCTTCGGGGTGATGGACTCTCGGATGCAAACCGTATCTGCGCGGTGCTCTCGTGATACGAAATCTATGCGTGACGGAGGGGGGGGGCAAGCAATTAACCAGCCGAACTGCACAAAATCTAAAGGCGGACTTACAGTAAGAAGGCGGCTCGGAAATGCATCTTGTTGCGACGTGTTCTGACGCTGGTGTTGACTGCTAGGGGCGGTGTTGACGTTGACGGGATGCTGGCCGTGCTGGTGACCCTGGCTCTCGGTTGATCGACATCCGATGGTTTGGTGCGACGGTGTGGGTGCTCCTGTATATGCTTCGACGCAAAGCTCGCCGGCGTTTGCGGGAAGGAGCACCAAAAATTCCAACAGTTGTGCTGGGTTGCGAGCGCACCTATGTACGCTGCTTAAATAAGTTGAGCTGGAGCAGTAGCTTCGAGCCACGGCGACCTGGGCGATGGGCAAAGTCGGTGATGTGCGTTGTATAGCGTGGTGCTGCGAGAGTTTACTCGCAGAACTCTAGTCCCAGAAAAAAAAATTCGCTGGCCTCGGCGGTGGTCATGTGGCGGCGAAGTGGTGCAGCAGCGTGGCTGTTGGCTCCTCGTAGTTTTTTTTTTTTTGGGAGCTGTGTAGCGTCCTTGGTCAGTCCCTCGTCAGATGTGCGGGAGAGATTCACTGTGTCCCTTCGAGGTCGATGGACTTGCACCACACCAGTTTTTTTCTTGTCTTTTTTGATGTCCACAATCACACGCACGCGCACGCGTTGCCGAATTTGCCGAGGTACGTCACACGTACACTGTCGTCGCGTCGTGTTTCGGGACCCTGAAGGGATGCCAAAAGCTGTAACAGACGCGTAGGTAGGAGTGCGCGAGACAGGTGTGTACGATGCGTATAATCTTTATTGTGCTGAAGAGAGAGAAGCTCTGCCCTTGTTCGCGATCGCCGGTGGTCTACCTGCGTCGTCTCCGATCTGCGACTCGTAGACTCGCAGTCACGCGGCCAAGGTGCAAGCTTGCACTTCTCGGCCGTGGGAAGCTCTCAGCCGGCCTGTTATCTGCTGACGCTGCGTCTGGTGCAGCGGCAGCTCTGGCTATCGGGCCGGCTCCAGTTATCAGGCCGGCTGGTCACCTGAGCTTTTGCACGTACGTTACAGTATATAAGGATAGCGCGTACAGCAAAAAAAGATTTTTTGGGGAAAAAAATTTAAACTTCAGGTATTTGTAGTGCACCTACCATCATTTCATTTACATGACGTAAAAGCTGAGAAAAAAATACGTAAATTAAAAAAAAAGCATTACCGTAGGACATTTGGTTGCCGTAAAAATAAATTTGCATCTAAGCGCCAAGCGACTATCCCCCCATCACCGCGCCGCTCGGCCGGAGCAGCCGCGCGGCCGCGCTCGCTGAATTCGCATTATTCGTCTGTCGTTATAGACCAACTAAAGCATGTAGAGCTATCGGATAAAATGTAATCATTTAGAGTATGATTTCAGCAAGCTCTGTGCTCAATTTCAACTAGAAAAGTCAAGTAGTTTCGGTGTAATCATCGATTGGAAAAAATTTTGTATCTCGGCTCCTATTGGTCCGATCTTAACAAAATTTATAAGAAAATTCATGGTTTTTTATGTACTTCAAGATGCATTTTGCCGCGATTCTTTAACTCTAAAATTAACCGAAATAAAAAAAATTTTTATTAGAAATGTTGCTAAATATTAATCTTAAGAAAATTTATTTTTACCGTTTGTTAATTACGTCGTAAGCTGTCGATTAAACATAGTTTGATTCAATTATCGTTCCTGGATCGAATTGGACATCAATTTGAACTTTTCGGCTAAATAATTTTGCAACAATTAATAATAATAATAATAATAATAAATAATAATAATAATAATTAATAATAAAAATAATAATAATTAATAATAATAATAATAATTAATAATAATAATAATTAATAATAATAATAATTAATAATAATAATAATAATAATAATTAATAATAATAATAATAATAATAATAATAATAATAATAATAATAATAATTAATAAGTAAGGTCTCGAGATTGGGCTTCAATATTTACGTTGTCTGTACTAAAAGTCATCTTTCAGGGCTAATCCGATAAAGAAAGATCATATTTTACAAAAACCATGGCAATGTGAACATTGAAAAAAAAATTTTTTTATTTAACAATTTAGCGGGAAAAACATTAATTTTGCATTTCGGAGTATATGTATCTTATAGAAAATTCAATGCTGATCAACTATTGCCCCTACCTGTTTCTGGGTAAATTGAGCAACAAAAAAGTTAATCAAGAAAAACTAAAAAAAAGGGATTGGTAACTTATTTTGCAATAATAACAATGTTCCCGATCGGGTCCGTCGAGACTTAAGGGCTATTTTCAGTAAGTGGCTACCAAAATATTTCAGCGATAAAATAAACTCTTGCACGAACTTCCTGGTAAAATCCTAGGACTCACAGACTATATCTTCCTTTTCACATGCTACAATTTGTTCGAGTGTTTATATGAATATATTTATTTTTATATTTTTCCACCACTTGAACAGTTATCTATGTATTTATAATCGATTGCTTTTTATAAAAACTTGCCAATTTATTTATTCATATCATAACTTTATTTTGCTAAAAATAAAATGGCAATTTATGTAAAATCGAAGGTATAGAGAAGTAACTTTAAAGAAAGGGTAGTCTGTCCAACAGGCTCTTGACCCGAACATGTTTACGCGTTCATATTTTCATAGATAGTTGAGAGTTTTGGATTATTCAGCTAAATGTATAAGCATCATGTCCTTTCAGTGTTTGTGATTCACTCATTTACGAGGTAAAAAAAGACATACATCCTAACATAATTATTTTTGAACTGACTATGAACACCTTTTTCTCCACACTGTGCCGAAAGTACTACTTTCGCTCCCAGACGATAGAAGCAAAATTATTACGCACCACGGGAGTAAATTCGGACAGCCAATATCCCGTTTTTGCCACCCTCGCCTACGGCTCGATGTCATAATTAGTGTAAGATGTAATAAATACCAAGTTGCTCGAAGAGATGATAAGATTCATTTATCTTATAAATACATTTCTTATAAATTCATTTATTTTATAAATACATTTCTTATAAATTCATTTATACTTATAAATACATTTCTTATCGACATCGGAAAAAATTAATAACCGTATAGAATAAACCTGCTAGAATATTCTCTACGTTGTTATCGAAAGTTTGATTTTAATTTACATAATGAAATAACCGTAAATAATAAAGCACTTAAAATGAAATTTTGGTTTTTGGTACATTAAGGTTATTAAGTCTTAAAAAATTGATCTTTAATTTTTACACGAAGAAATGACCATCTACTTGCCAGCCTTTTACCTTGAAAAGGTTTTTTTTGGGGGGGGGGGAAGATTTCACTACTTCTAAAAGGTATATAATACCTAAATTATAAAGAATAGTTAAATTCAATTAAATATTTTATAAATTTAAAAAATTAATGTACATAATCTTATGTATTATTATAATAAGAATTATTTTTTCGACACCATCGGTAGAACAAATAGATATTTCTTGAATCATTATTATTCAAAAAGAAATATTTATCTTTTCCACACAACCCTAGAGGCAAATAGAATAGGGCGTTTTTTTTCTTTTATTGACACTAAATTTTATGCTAAGTTCCATAATTATATATATCACAAATATACATTTAAAGAAGTCTGTACGTACATAAAATTATTGCTAATTAATTAATTGATAACTGCTTTCTTGAAAGCATTTCAACGTTATGTATACTATTCACACATAACAAGTGTGATGTAGGATTGTAGTATTTATTAAGGGGCGCCGTAGCGCCATGATGCAAGTTTACATCGTATCCTTCACAAATTTTTAATCCATATTATATTTGCAATAATATTTATAAAAAAAGAAGTATATGTAAAAAAATAATATCTAAAAACTTGTGTTTATTATTTACTTATAAGAGATTCAAATTAATACATACACTTATATTTATAAGAACTTATATAATTTTGACGTTTTCATAAATACTTACACTGTTGACTTCATGTCTTTAGTGTTTAAATTTTCAGTTAGGTAAGAATATGAAAATCAAAATTATAAGTTTTTAGATAAACTTAAATACAGGTATTGTTAAAACAAACTTATGTATAAAATTTCAGCCCTCTAGCTATGATAGATATTAAATGAGTGTAAAGAATATAATTGAAATAAGTAATCATCCACAAGTTGCGAAAGCTACATTTTGCATATTTCGGTCTTCACCTCATTTAAAATCTGATATAGTTAGAAGGCTGAAATTTGGTATCCAAATTTGTTTTAACATGTTAAAACAATGCATATAATTCACTCGATCCAAAAACTTATATTTTTGATTTTGATGTAGATATACTTACACCATTGATTTCATGGCTTTAGAATCTAAATTGTCAGGCATGTAACTATTTTGTTAAGCCGTTTCGACTTGAAAATTCTCATACTATCGCTCTGAGTGACAGACTTGACAACTTATAAGTTTTCGTTACCTTTTACAAAGCAAAACATGCATTTCCCATTGGAAAATACTCCTTACATCCAAGATTTGGAAACTGACTGTACATGTTGCTCTCTCAAAATTGAGAATAACTAATTTTTCATTAAGCAAATCAATCAGAGGGATAGCATAAGAAATTTCAAGTTAATCGTCTAGACCAATTTTGAGCTGTTCAATTTTGAATACCATAAATGATAATTATTTTGACATTGGTTTATGTGATAAACTTAAACTTTCACATGCTATCCTTGCGATGGATTTCTTGATAGAAAATAAGGGTTTCTCAATTTAAAAGGAGTATGAAGTTGTTTGTGCGGGAGTTAAGAAATAGGCGGGGTTTATCGGTAGATGCTGGTTTATTCAAATGCACTGAAGTATTGACATGGTGTTGACACGTTTTATGTTGGTACACGACTGGTCCAGCCGGGGAGAGCGCGTCGCTGGGGGCCCGTGTCGTAGAGAGGGAAGTTTCCCTGAGTGTCCTCTCGGTGGCGTGCGCGTGCTTGGTCGAAGAGGGGCGCGAGGCTCAAACATACCGCCCGCTCCGTTCCCCGAACGGAATTAATCAGTGAAGTTCGAGGTGAGTTGCCGCCCGTCGTAGAAGCGATGGAGAGCCGCCCGCAGTGAGATTGCTGAGGCACCGAAGCTCGTGGCAAAATTGGTGAGTCGTCGCCCGCGGTGAGAATGGTGAGATGGCACTCGCCTGGCGATGTGATAGCGGCGTCGTTCGTAGTTGGACCCTGAGGTGTCGTCTTCTGGTTGAATCGGTGAAGACATCGGTAGCTGATCGAGCTTTGTCGCGAGCCTGGTGTACGACTCGCCTGCTATTGTTACGGCAACTCCTCTGACGAGTCCACCTAGTTGAACCGACGTGAGGTCACCGTCCGGTCGATTTGAGTAGTTGGGGTAGAGAATTCCTTGTGGGTTGATGTCCGCGGGCCGGTGTCGAGTCTAGACAGACTTGACTGCAGCTTTCCAGTCTATCGGGCGATCGAAGGCTCTAGTTGAAGAAGTTGGTGGACCTTTTCCTGATGCCTGGGCTTCGAGTCGCTATCGTCGTGACGCTGCAGTATTACCTCGCGATGCTCGATGAAGTCGATGTCCGCTGCGACTGCCTCAGCTTGAGCAGCCGACGCGGGAGATGGTGTGCATCCCTTTAGCACCATCGGCAAGGTCTGCTGAGACTACGATGTCGTTGTCGTCACTGCTGAGATTGGCGGCGCACATCCTCGTGCTGCAGTCGCTGCTGCTACCGCTGGGGTGATCGGCGCATATCTCGGTGCTGCTACTGATGCTTCCTCGATGCGGCTGGCTTGCCACGATTAGCTCTGGTCCGTGAGCGTGAGTGCCTAACGACGAGGACGAAGGTGGAGGATCCTGGACTCTGGCCTCGGTGTTATCTGAGCCCGGTTGTTTTCTCTTGTTGTGGAGAGGATTGTAAGTAGTCGCTGCCTCGATGGTCGTGATCTCCGCATTGCCGCAGTCGAAGACAGCAGCGCGCACGCCCGCGCTGCCGCAGTTGAAGTGCGGGCATCCGTACTGCCACGGTTGAAGAAGGCGGCATGGTGATCTGAAATCAGACACATCGCAGCTCGCCCACCGCGAGAGTACAAATGCTGAGTGAGGGAGCCTCCCGCGTAAAATTGGTGAGTGAGGGTGCCGCCCGCGTGAAATTGGTGAGTGCGGCACGAGTCCTTCGCTGCGACCATGAGCGATCGCTTCGCGGCAAACAGGGTGGAGTAGTCGTCTCAGCCGGAGAGTCTGGCATCCTTGCTGCCGCAGTTGAGGGTGGTACGGTGATCTGAAATCAGACACGTGGCGGCTCACCCACCGCGACAGTACAAATGCTAAGTGAGGGAGCCGCCCGCGTAAAAATGGTGAGTGAGGGAGCCACCCGCTGTAAAGACACATCCACGCTGCCGCTGGGGAGGATGGCGGCACGCACATCCGCGCTGCTGTTGTTCAGGAAGGCGGCGCACACATTCTCACTGCCACTGTTGAGGGTGGCGGCGAGCACATCTGCGCTGCCGCTGTTGAGGGAGGCGGCGCGCACATCTGCCGTCTTCGTCCTCCTGCTCTGCTACCTTTGCAGGAGATGAAGCGATCCTCAGCACATCGTAGAGTCGACCATTTGCCGAGGCGTGGATGCTCTGCACCTCTAAGTGCTCGTTTCCTTGGCAGTAGTCGGTGTCCTGGATGTTGGGAGGTTGCAGCAGCGTCGCGTGATTCTGCAGAAAATCCGTCCAATATTCATCGAGCGTCTCGGGGTGGCTGACGGCCAGGCCTCCAGTCCATTGAGTCTGCAGGCGATCCAGGATCTTCTGGGCCCACTGCTTGAGGACGATGAGGAAATCTTGTTGTGAGATGAGTAGTGCTGTTCCTGCGAACGTAAAATCACAAATTTCCGAGGGGCTGCTCGTGTGACAGAGCGAAGCCGTTTCTCCTGGCCGCGTGCAGTTAGCTGCTCATGTGACAGAGCGGAGCTGACCGGACTGCACGCGGCGGCTGCTCATGTGACAGAGCGAAGCCGTTTCTCCTGGCCGCGTGCAGTTGGCTGCTCATGTGACAGAGCGGAGCCGAGACTGCACGCGGCGGCTGCTCATGTGACAGAGCGAAGCCGATTCTCCTGGCCGCGTACAGTTGGCTGCTCATGTGACGGAGCAGAGCCGAGACTGCACGCGGCGGCTGCTCATGTGACAGAGCGAAGCCGATTCTCCTGGCCGCGTGCAGTTGGCCGCTCATGTGACAGAGCGGAGCCGAGACTGCACGCGGCGGCTGCTCATGTGACAGAGCGAAGCCTTGTCTCCTGGCCGCGTGCATGCAGTTAGCTGCTCATGTGACAGAGCGAAGCCGACCGGACTGCACGCGGCGGCTGCTCATGTGACAGAGCGAAGCCGTGTCTCCTGGCCGCGTGCAGTTGGCTGCTCATGTGACAGAGCGGAGCCGAGACTGCACGCGGCGGCTGCTCATGTGACAGAGCGAAGCCGAGAGGGAGAGGGGGGAGAGAGAGAGAGAGAGAGAGAGGGAGAGAGCGCAGAGCGCACGAGATCAGGATGGCGCATGCATTCGGGGACTGCCGAAGCTCGCCGCTCGAGCGAGAGAGAGAGTGAGAGAAAGAGAGAGAGGGGGGGGGGATGAGCGCGGGAGACAAAATCAGAGATTGAGTGAGAGAGAGAGAGAGCGAGGGACGAAGTGAGTGAGATAGTGAGAGAGCGGGTAGCGCGCGCGGCGCTGAAGTCCGCAGCTCGAAGCGCTCGGCATCGTAGGGTCCGCACGCACGCTTGACATCGACGGCTCATGCGGGGGAGGATAGAGAGAGAGAGAGTGTGAGGACGACGGGGAGAGGGCGCGGGACTGCTGAAGTCTGCCGCTCGGGGCAGGGTCCGCACGCACGCTTGACATCGACGGCTCGTGCGGGGGAGGATAGAGAGAGAGAATGCGAGGACGACGGGGAGAGGGCGCGGGACTGCTGAAGTCTGCCGCTCGGGGCGCTCGGTATCGTCGGCCCTGTCAGAGGGAGAAGGGACAGAGAGTGAGAGAGAGAGAGAGAGGGAGTGGTGTGGCGCGGGCGAGCGAGAGCGGAAGAAGTTCGCCGCTCGTAGCGCCCGGCGTCGTTGGGCCTGTCAGAGGGAGAAGGGGAAGAGAGAGCAGGAGATCGGTGTGGCGCCTGTGAACGAGAGCGGAAGAAGTTTGCCGCTCGCGGCGCTCGCCGTCGTCGGGCCCGTGAGCGAAGGAGAGAAGGAGAGAATGAGTGAGAGAGGGGGGAGGAGCAAGCTAGGGCGGTGTGGCATCCGCGAACGAAAGCGGAAGACGTTCGCCGCTCAGGGCGCTCCGCGACATCGGTCTGAGAGAGAGAAGAGAGAGAAAGAGAGGGAGCTCGGTGTTGCACGCGCGAGCGAGAGCGGAAGAAGTTCGCCCTACAGGGCGCTCGGCGTCGTCGGGCCTGTGAGAGGGAGGAGGGAAAGAGAGAGTGAGGGAGAGAGGGGGAAGAGAGAGCCAGGGCGGTATGGCGCCCGCGAGCGAGAGCGGAAGAAGCTCGCCGCTCGGAGCGCTCTGCGTCGTGGTTCTGAAAGAGAGAAGAGAAAGAGAGAGAGCAAGAGAGATGGAGAGAGCGGGGTAGCGCGCGAGTGAAATCGGAAGATGTCCGCTACTCGGGGCTCTAGGTGTCTTCGCGCCTGCGCGCGTTAAATCCGCCATGTTTTGCTCGTCGTGGGTCCGTTGCTCCTCCGCGTCTCGCAGCGCTCTGCGTGCACCCTTGCGTATACAAACCGCTTTTGAACACACAGATGCACTAATCCTTGCCCTCTTCTCCGTGGAGTTGATGCAAGTTGTCTCGTAATTTTCTCTCTATCCTTCAATTCCCGTTTGATGATGCACTGCCTAGTATCCGGCTCGATTGGACCAATGTTTGTGCGGGAGTTAAGAAATAGGCGGGGTTTATCGGTAGATGCTGGTTTATTCAAATGCACTGAAGTATTGACATGGTGTTGACACGTTTTATGTTGGTACACGACTGGTCCAGCCGGGGAGAGCGCGTCGCTGGGGGCCCGTGTCGTAGAGAGGGAAGTTTCCCTGAGTGTCCTCTCGGTGGCGTGCGCGTGCTTGGTCGAAGAGGGGCGCGAGGCTCAAACAGAAGTATACTCATTTTCTAGATCATGGGTATAATGAGGCTTTTCCCAAGGGAAAAGCATGTTTTGTTTTGTATAAGGTAACGAGAACTTATAAGTTATCAAGACAGTCACTTAGAGGGACAACATATGAATGTTCAAGTTGATATGGTTCAGCAGTTTTGAATTATTGAATTTTGAAATTTCTAATCTCTGATTATCAAGGGGCGCGGTAGCGCCACGATGGCAAGTATAAGGTACGTGAGTACGTACGCCGCCGTCGGGCGCTAGCCAGACCCTATATACATCTCATAGGCATTGTTGGAAACTCGACTTACGGTTTTCTTCACTTTGACAGTATTATTTGTCACATAGAAATACTCAAACGAAAGCTTGAGACGAAACTAACAAAATCACATCAGGGTCACATTTTCTGAAAATGCTTCTATCAACAGATATTGTAAAGTGAAAGTTCGAGCCCCTCGATTCTCATCAAGAGAGAAGAATGAAAACTGAACAATTCTTCCGGTCACGTCAGCTCTACGTATTTCCATAATAATATATAGCACACCATGCATGAATATAGATCTACTTATACATGCTGAGCAGATGCAGACGATGTTTCACGGTGAAACATTGTTTATGTTTATAATAATCAACGTAAATATTTTAATTAATAATTTAACATATTATTATAAAATATTGTGATAGTGCGAAATATATCATAAGTTTAATATTTTAAAACAGTGTCATTTAAAAACAGTGAGAAATAAGTCAATTTCGTTCATAATGATCGACATGATTAATAGTGTATAATTAGATTAGATAAGTATTTATTGTTATGATTGTGATTTATTAATATACAATATAAATCAAGGTTTCGTGAACTGATACTTTGTTTAAATGTTCTCTTTTCTTTTTCAGATACTTTTGGGAGGTTATATTGCCATTGGAAAAAGTTTGAATTATAAATATTTATGATTTGCAGTATTTATTATGCTGTGAAGTAAGAATATTTATTAAGTTAGCAGAATATCTGGTGCTAGCGGAAGATTTTTATTTTAATAATAAGTAATTCATCTACTAGTGTGAAGGATTGTTTTTTATGGAGGATCGTCTCCTTATGGAGGACTATCCACCTCTTGCTGTGAATTATAGACTTTTTCTCTATCCAGATCGGATGGAATGTACCATAAAAAAGTGTTAAAAAGTGAACTTATTATAAGTTGTATACAGAAAGTGATTGTGTTATTTTAAACGAGAATAAACTTATGAAAAGTATTATCCAAACAATTATTATGTGAAGTTGAAAAAAGTGCTAAAAAGTAAATGTCTAAAATTATATACAATACATGAAAGATTCATGAACTGATTATTTGTTAAAATATATCCTTTTATTTTTCAGGTTTTTTTACTATTAGATTACATAAAGAAATAACTATTCTGTGATGTGGCAGCTAGTAAAGTGTTACGAATTCATCTTTCAAGAAAGTTTACGTTGTTGAAGTAAATATGTAACTTTTTCTATCGTCTTCTGGGTTCACCTTTCAAGCAAGTTTCTATATTCTTGAAATGGATGTGTAATTTTTTCTATTGTCTCCTGGGAGGTAGACTCTCAGGCTATTCGTCGAAAGGGATCCTGATGAGAAGCTAGTGAAAGTGTTGTATTTTCATTATCCAAGAATCAAAGAAAATTTATATAGAATTTCCAGTTTATATAATTTTCTTGTGATTTGACAAGTTGGTTAAGTGTTAGGATTATATTCGAAGCTAGTGAAGTGTCAAGAATATGCATCGCTCATGCATGAAAGTTTCTAAGTTGTTTAAGTGTATATGAATAATTCATAACTTTTCCTATCGTTTCCTGGGAGCTAGACTCTCAGGCTATTCGTCGAAAGGGATCTTGATGAGAAGCTAGTAAAAGTGTTGAATTTTCATCGTCCAAGAATCAAAGAAAATTCATACAGAATTTCCTGTTTATATAATTTACTTGTGATGTGACAAGTTGGTTGAGTGTTACGATTAGATTCAATCTTCCACGCAAGAAAGTTTCTACAATTGTGGAAGTGCTTATGTTAACTTTTCCTATAGTCTCCTGGGAGATAGACTCTGAGGCTGTACATCGAAAAGAATTCTTATGAATAGATAGTAAAAGTGTTTTATTTTCTTAGTTCAGAGAATATTCAGTTTATATAAGGAAAAAATTATTTTCTATAGTGAGAAGCTAGTAAAGTGTCAAGAATATGCATCGCTCATGCATGAAAGTTTCTAAGTTGTTTAAGTGTATATGAATAGTTCATAACTTTTCCTATCGTCTCCTGGGAGGTAGACTCTCAGGCTGTTCGTCGAAAGGGATTCTTATGAATAGCTAGTGAAAGTGTTTTATTTTGTTGGATTTTAGAGATTATTCAGTTTATATAATAAAGAATATTCTTGCTTGATGCAACAGTAATGTTTTATACAATAATCAGCATGTGTATATTATATACTTACTCCATCGATTTCATGGCTTTAGGGTCTAAATTGTCAGGTGCATAACTATAAAAATCAAAACTATAAGTTCTTAGATAAACTCAATTGTATTGATTTAGCATGTTAAAACAAGCTTTTATAGCTATAACAGATTTTAAATCAGGCGAAGACCGAAATATTCAAAATGTAGCTTACTTATTTCAGTTATATTCTTCGCTCTCATTTCTATATGTAGTCATTATTATAGTAGTGATTAAAATCTATGGATATTTTACATACATTTTTTAGTACCTTAATACAGTAGTTATTATATATAAGCTCTGGTCTTTGTAAACATGTATTTTTTGCAGATATTTATTCCATTTTTAATGGGACCAAATGGAAGTTGATATTATATATATATTTTATACTTTCTTTGATATTATGGTTTAGCAGTAAATTCAGTATATATAAATTTTATGGCTGTGATGAATAAATATTTAACGATGAAAGTAAATTAGGTTATCAGCTATAATACAGAGTGTAAATAATAATAGAAAACATTGAACGTAATTCAACACAGTGTACCAAGATAAAAGACGTTGAAAGATTCACAGTTTGCACTTCCAACGCCTTTTTCACATACCCCAAACTCAATATAAATAGTTTAACGTACCACAGAGTAGTTTAGCATAGGAGTCTGTCAAATAAAAAAACAAGCAAATAGTTAACTTAATAGATAGGCACCCCAAAAGCATTATTAATATCCCATATTGGACCCACAAATAAAACTTTCAAACTATAATTTAAAAAAATTAAAGCAACGCACTTGCGCGAAGCATTGAGTTCATAAGTATTCCTCTATTCATGCACAAACAAAACTTGATCGGCAAAAGTCATTATCAATTCCATAGGCAATAAAACAAATAATTAAGCCAACATACAAACTAAATTTAATGTGCACAATTATTGAGACCCACTATTTACACATCAAAACTTAGTCGAACCCAGGAAGAGCAATCTGAAAGAGATGGCCTTTGCTCCAAAAGACGAACTCAATCAGATAGGTCTGACATAAACATACACCAACAAGTCCATTCAAATCCAGGGAAACAGTGCCAAACAACACAAAACACTTTAACATAAATTAAATTATTATGTGAATTATCATATATATTATGTGAATTATATTATCATGTGAATTATAATTAAATTATTATGTGTAGGAAAAAAAGTGAAAATAACTATACCATTTTTGCTTGTTCTCGACAAATCACACTTGAGATCCACAAATTCACACAATAATTATTGAAAAACACCATAGTGATTTACACTTATTCACACATATACATAATTTAAAAACTACAAAAAGTCAAAAGCACTGGTCAGGTCATGTAAATTAATTAAATATGTTTATTAAAACACTCTACAACACTGTTGTACTTCTCACTACAAAAAACTTTAGCGAAAACTTGTGCACTAGCTTCGGCATGCCATTCCAGGGGAGACGTCAAAATCTTCTTAAGACGTAACACACAAATTTCGAAGCAGCATTGACCCAGTGACCTGAAAAAAAGACAAAATTCTTTTAACAAAGCACCGGTGCTTTAAATCAACAAAAAGTCTCAATAATTTAAATAAAAAAAAATAACTTATCTGACTCCAAACAGCAATGATCGACCAAGGGAAAGCACAAGTTTTCCATCACCACAGTGTACAAGTTCCAAAAGAAATCACTCCTCGGAGTAGCTGACCATCCATAGTTGCTCCTGAGTACGAGTTTCGATCCCGTAGCAACAATTTTAAAATACTTTAGCAGTGACAATGTTAATCACGCGAGAGGTTAAACACTGACGGTATAGCAGACGTAACGTCGATAACCCCAGGACTACAGAGCGACTTACTGACGCCACAGACTGAGCACGCGCGCACACTTTTAGAACTAGGGCGCTAGTGACAACTAACTATTCTCTGTAATTTAGGTATTACATACTTTTTAAAAGTAGTGAAATCTCTCCCCCCCCCCCCAAAAAAAACCTTTTCAAGGTAAAAGGCTGGCAAGTATAAGGTCGTTTCTTCATGTAAAACTTGAAGATTAATTTTGCAACTCTTGATATCTCAATGTCACAAAAATTCTAAGTGTTTTCTCTATCTATACAGTTATTTCATTATATTAATCAAAGTTAATTTTTAAACTCTCGATATCCCTTACGTGGTGAAAATTCAGAGTGCTTATTCTAAAAGTCTATTTTCATTATGTAAATTAAAGTCAAACTTTCAATAATAATGTAAATAATATTCTAGCAGGTTTATTGTGTACGTTTATTACTTTTCCCTTAGTAAAGGTTAATAAGAAATGTGATTATAATGCAATGATTAAAAAGGTATTTCTAATTAGTTCAACTAATAATTATGTTAATATATGTGTCTTCTTTTACCTCGTAAATGAGTGAATCACAGACACTGAAAGAACATGATGCTTATACATGAAGCTGAATAACTTGAAATTTTCATCTATCTATATCAATATGAATGCGTAAACATCTTTGCTTGAAGGATCTGTTGGACAGACTACCATTTCTTTAGTGTTTCTTCTCTATACCGTCGATTTTACATAAATTTCAATTTTATTATAGCAAAAGAAAGTTATGATATCAATAAAGATATTGGCAAGTTTTTGTTATAAGAAGCAATTGAGTTGATATAAATAAATAATTGTTTAAATCGGAGAAGGATTATAAATATATGTGCATTCATCATTACAAACACTCGACCAAATTGTGACATGTGAAAAGGTGGATAGCCTGTGAAAAGATACTGTCGGTAGAATTGTCGGAATAACTGCGATTGCCGCCACGTCCTGCGCATTTCCAGCTGACGTTTAATGACTGATCACTCTTACGCCGTATTTAGTGTGGGAGGTTAGGTCACCGTACTTCCGGTAAATAGAGCGTTCCGTAACCGGTCACAAACATGCGCAAAGCATAGCACTAATTCGATATTATTCAAAGTTCAATATGATCCGAGTGTACATATAGGAATGATGCTCTTACATGACATTATCACATGAACTAGCGCGCCACATTCGACCTTCGGCCCTTCGGGCCTTCAGGTCTCAGTGGCTTGCCGCCTTGCATCGCTTCGCGATGCAAGGCATGCAAAACGCGAAACGAAACGCGCTTCGCGCGTTTCGCTTCGCGTTTTGCATATAAGGCACGACCGACGCTCGCGCTTCGCGCTCGCCCACTGTTCGCGCTTCGCGCTCACCTGGTTTGAAATTTTAAAAAATGCTCGCATATTTTTTGTATGTATGGGATCAAGCTCAATTTTGTTCTGTCACGATATTAGCATAGGGAGAGATTGTAAAAAAAATTTTGCTCGATTGGAGTTAATGTCGCAGAGAAAATCGAGATCAACTGAAATTTTTATTTAAAAAAATTAGTTTTAGGGTTTTACAACATATTGAATTACTCTGAACGTATAATGATTATAGTCAAAAATTGTATTTTTAAAATATCTACAACTTTTATGTTGAACATTTTTATGTAAAACGTATACGTAAAAAGTTTTATTATGAAAAACGAATATTTTAATGTAAAAATTTGATTTTAGCTTGTTAATTTGAATTCTTAGCATTTTCGAGTGTTCAAGTTAATGGGAAAAAGTTGTATTTTTTAAAGATGTACAACATTTCCATTTAACTTTTTTGTGTAAAATGCTTAGAATTTGAGTTATGACCAAAAAACCGTTTGTACAATTAAGCATAAAGTGCTGCCATTTGAACAATATGTCGGTAATCGGGAAAAGGAAAAAAAACGTTTTTTTGTACATATAAGAGTTGTATTCTCCTAAATTTTCAGCCTGATTGGTCGAAAATTGGCTGAGATATCGCTGGTTACAATTTTTGCGATGATAAAACTATAAGGCATTCCCGCCTTGCGGTCGTGCCTAAAAATTAGTTTTCGGGTTTTACAACATATTGAATCATTCTAAATGTATAATTATTATGGTCAAAAATTGTATTTTTAAAATGTCTACAACTTTTATCTTGAACGTTTTTATGTGCAACGTAAGCCTAAAAAGTTTTATGATGTTAAACGAATTATTTTAATGTGAAAATTCGATTTTAGCTTGTGAACTTGAATTCTAATCATTTTCGAGGGTTTATGTTAATAGGAAAAAGTTGTATCTTTTTGAGACGTACAACATTTCCATTTAACTTTTTTGTGTAAAATGTTTAGAATTTGAGTTATAACCAAAAAACCGTTTTTCGAAAATCCAAAAAATGCCCGCATATTTTTTGTATATACGGAATCAAGCCCAATTTTACACTGTCACGATATTAACATAAGGAGAGTTTATGAAAAAAAATTTGCCTCGATTGGAGTTAATTTCGCAGAGATAATCGAGGCCAACTGAAATTTCTTTTAAAAAAAATCTGTTTTCGAGTTTTACAATATATTGAATCGCTCTGAATGTATAATTATTATGGTCAAAAATTGTATTTTTAAAATGTATACAACTTTTATATTGAACGTTTTTATGTGCAACGTAAGCCTAAAAAGTTTTATGATGTTAAACGAATTATTTTAATGTGAAAATTCGATTTTAGCTTGTGAACTTGAATTCTAATCATTTTCGAGGGTTTATGTTAATAGGAAGAAGTTGTATTTTTTTGAGACGTACTACATTTCCATTTAACTTTTTTGTATAAAATGCTTAGAATTTGAGTTATAACCAAAAAACCGTTTTTCGAAAATTTAAAAAATGCCCGCATATTTTTTGTATGAATGGAAATAAGTCCAATTTTAGACTGTCACGATATTAACATAAGGAGAGTTTGTGAAAAAAAAATTGGATCGATTGGAACTTATCTGACTGAGATAAACTTATTACAACATAATTAATTAAAAATACATGTAAAAATAAGCATAAAGAGCTCTCATTTGAACAATTGGCCGGTAATCGCGAAAGTAAAAAAAACGTTTTTTTGTACATATAAGAGTTGTATTCTCCTAAATTTTCAGCCTGATTGGTCGAAAATTGGCTGAGATATCGCTGGTTACAATTTTTGCGATGATAAAACTATAAGGCATTCCGGCCTTGCGGTCGTGCCTAAAAATGTGCCCATAATATATTACAGGATTGTTTCGCATTATGAAAACTTTTTCGATTATTTATGGAAGCAACAAGCGGATGTACAATCTACTCTACTTAGTAATTCAGTAAACTGCTATCCTTATTTCATGAAAAATCTATGTCCAAGACGATCATTTGCAATTAAATATAAGATTCCATTCATACAAAAAATCGATCCCACATTTAAAAAAAACAGTAACAAATTCTAGCATGTAGAACGCAATTTTTTTTATGGAAAAACTTGCCGTCCCGTCCTATAATAGATACCGATGGGTACTATCTTAAAATTGTGCATGGTTATCCAAAGTAATTTGTTGTTAACAAAACACTGTTAGAAAATCTCGTATCGGATTTTTCATTCTACATGTATTTACTACTATTCTTAACCAATTTTTGAAGAATTCAAACTTCATCTTGTAATCATTGTAAACACAATTTTTGGTTATTTGTATTTGTATGTATGTTTCACAAAAGTATGTTATTATTATCGAATGGTTACAAGATGTTCAATAAAAATAATTATTATTATGTATTACAAAAATGTTATAAAATAAATTTCTATGATGAAAGTTCGGAAATCAATCAAGCTAAAAAATATTAAATTAACATTTATGTTTATATTTTAGTTTTATTTCCATACTTAATAAAAAAAATAGAACTACAATTTTTATCTGAGACTATCGTTCTCACAGTTTAACATAATATTATATTATACATAAATATTATATATAAACATATATTATAAGTATATTAAAAATTTTATGAGATTGTTGATTACACTGACATTTAGTAGTTCATCGATTATCTATGATAGGACGGGACGGCAAGTTTTTCCATAAAAAAAATTGCGTTCTACATGCTAGAATTTGTTACTGTTTTTTTTAAATGTGGGATCGATTTTTTGTATGAATTGAATCTTATATTTAATTCAAATGATCGTCTTGGACATAGATTTTTCATGAAATAAGGATAGCAATTTACTGAATTACTAAGTAGAGTAGATTGTACATCCGCTCGTTGCTTCCGTAAATAATCGAAAAAGTTTTCATAATGCGAAACAATCCTGTAATATATTATGGGCACATTTTTCATGTGATAATGTCATGTAAGAGCATAATTCCTATATGTACACTCGGATCATATTGAACTTTGAATAATATCGAATTAGTGCTATGCTTTGCGCATGTTTGTGACCGGTTACGGAACGCTCTATTTACCGGAAGTACGGTGACCTAACCTCTCACACTAAATACGGCGTAAGAGTGATCAGTCATTAAACGTCAGCTGGAAATGCGCAGGACGTGGCGGCAATCGCAGTTATTCCGACAATTCTACCGACAGTATCTTTTCACAGGCTATCCACCTTTTCACATGTCACAATTTGGTCGAGTGTTTATAATGATGAATACATATATATTTATAATCCTTCTCCGATTTAAACAATTATTTATTTATATCAACTCAATTGCTTCTTATAACAAAAACTTGACAATTTCTTTATTGATATCATAACTTTCTTTTGCTATATTAAAATTGAAATTTATGTAAAATCGAAGGTATAGAGAAGAAACACTAAAGAAATGGTAGTCTGTCTAACAGATCCTTCAAGCAAAGATATTTACGCATTCATATTGATATAGATAGATGAAAATTTCAAGTTATTCAGCTTCATGTATAAGCATCATGTTCTTTCAGTGTCTGTGATTCACTCATTTACGAGGTAAAAGAAGACACATATATTAACATAATTATTAGTTGAACTAATTAGAAATACCTTTTTAATCATTGCATTATAATCACATTTCTTATTAACCTTTACTAAGGGAAAAGTAATAAACGTACACAATAAACCTGCTAAAATATTATTTACATTATTATTGAAAGTTTGACTTTAATTTACATAATGAAAATAGACTTTTAGAATAAGCACTCTGAATTTTCACCACGTAAGGGATATCGAGAGTTTAAAAATTAACTTTGATTAATATAATGAAATAACTGTATAGATAGAGAAAACACTTAGAATTTTTGTGACATTGAGATATCAAGAGTTGCAAAATTAATCTTCAAGTTTTACATGAAGAAACGACCTTATACTTGCCAGCCTTTTACCTTGAAAAGGTTTTTTCTTAATACTGCTCAACTATACCACCGTCAAAATTCTTATACTATTCCTCTAAGCAGTTGGCTTGAAATCTTGTATGATCTTTTGCCTTTTAAAAAGCAGAACATACATTTCCATTGGGAAAAGAGGCGCTCAACCCACATTCTGGAAACCGCCTGTACTCGGGGCACTCTGAAAATTGAAAATAACTATTTTTTCATTAAGCAAATCAATCAGAGGCGTAGCTAATGCCATTTCAAGTTAATCGTCTAAACCAATTTTGAGCTGTTCAATTTGAAATGCCTTATATAATAATTATTTCGGAATTGGTCGATATGATAAAGTTGAAATTTCTCATGATATTCCTTAGAATGGTATGTTTAATGAAAAACTTAGTTATTTGCAATTCTCAGAGTGCGCAGAGTACAGGCAGTTTCCAAAATTATGGTTGAGCGTCTCTTTTCTCAATGGAAATACATGTTCTGCTTTCTAAAAAGCAAATAGACCATACAAGTAGTTAAGCTCATAGCTTAGAGGGATAGTATAAGAACTTTTAAGATGTTACATTTAAGTACTATTGAGATATTGATAGATTAGAAATTTTAAAATTAAAAAATTCAATTTTTACTGGGCCCTATCAACTTTAAAATTTATATCCTATCCCTCTGAGTGACTGGCTTGACAACTCATAAGTTCTCGTTACCTTATATAAAACAAAACATGCTTTTCACTTGGGAAAAGTTTCGTTATGTCTGAAAACTGTGTGTACTTGCTCTCTCAAAATTGGGAAAAACTTATAAGCCACTTGTCTTCTGAACTAATATAATAATTATAAATCTTGAAAAAACATTTTCACATCACTAGCTCCTCACAGGAATTGCTTCCCTTTATAACATGACAGTTGCATAACCTCCCAATAGAAATTCTGTAAAAACTTTCTTCGATACTTAAACGATGAAAATGCAACACTTTCACTAGCTTGTCACATTACAAGAAAATTCTTTATAACCTGATAGTTGTATGCCTTTCAATAAAACCTAAACAATAAAAGAGAACATTTTAACAAAGAATCAGTTCACAAAATCTTTCTTTATATTATGTACGATTTATAAAAATGTAAAACTAAAGGAAATGACCCGCAGGTCTCAATGGCTAAATAGGGTGGCAACGCACGAAGTTGAAGAAGAGGCTGAGGTAGCAAATCAAGAAAATCATAATGAAAATTAATAAAAAAATATGTAAAAGTACTCAACCCAAGTCTTTGATTATTCTTTTTCCTCTTCAACAAATAAATTCTGAAATCTTTAAAGAAAAATTTTAATACTATTTAATTTCTAATTATAGGTAAAGTTATAAAATAAGAGTTACTTAATGGCTTAAATTTATATTATTCATAATGAAAAACATGCAAAAATATACGTATTCATGTTTTGCATGTGACATTAAACTTTAATTATTATGATAAGAAATATACAAAATCAAAATAAAAAACTTACTCCTGCTCTATTCCAATTGCTGGTCTAAACTTAATTCATAGATATGCCAGCTATTTAGTAGTTTAGTAATAAATAGAATCAGTAAGGCTGATAGAATATTTCAAATACACAGAAACTTTTTTGTTTTGCAATATATTACTAAATGACTCTAATTATATTACGATCAGAAATAATGCAAAAATAAAAAACTTACGCTTGCTCTATTCCAATTGCTGGTCAAAACTTAATAGATATTCCAGCTATTTTCCTAGTTTGTTAATAAACACAAAGAAGGAGGCCGATAGAAAATATTAGACACGCACAGGAACTTTTTTGTTTTCCAATATTCCCTCCAAGTATATAACCTCACATGAGAAATAATAACTTATAAAAATCTGAAAAAATAAAATAATATTTAAACCAGGGTTGCAAAGAATCGATTCAATTTTGAATTTAATTCGAAGAAATTCACAATTCAAATTGAATCGTGAATTGTTTGTCGTATAATTCACGATTCATTTTTGAATTGTGAATTGTTTGTCGTATAATTCACAATTCATTTTTGAATTGTGAATTGTTTGTCGTATAATTCACGATTCAAATTGAATAATGAATTGTTTGTCGTATAGTTCACGATTCATTTTTAAATCGTGAATTGTTTGTCCTATAATTCACAATTCAAAAATGAATCGTGAATTGTTTGTCGTATAATTCACAATTCAAAAATGAATTGTGAATTAGTTATAGAATAATTCACAATTCCTTTTTATACTACTTAATTAATTAAATAAGGAATAAAATAAGGAATGAAAGGATAAATAAATTAAATAAGGAATTGTGAATTATATAAAAAACAATTTACGATTCAAAAAAGATTTGTGAATTATATGAAAAGCAATTCACGATTCAAAAAGGAATTGTGAATTATTCTATAACTAATTCACGATTCATTTTTGAATTGTGAATTCTAGTACAAACAATTCACGATTCATTTTTGAATCGTGAATTATACGACAAATAATTCACGATTCAATGCGAATCGTGAATTGTTTGTTGTATAATTCACAATTCATTTTTGAATTTGGAATTATACGACAAACAATTCACAATTCAAAAATGAATCGTGAATTGTTTGTCCTATAATTCAAATTTTTGCAACCCTGATTTAAACAAAGAACAAATTCGTAAAATTCGATATATATATATATATGATATAGTTATATGTAATATGAATCGAAATACTTATCTGATTGTGTTCTCTTAATGATTGTGTTCTCGTAATTCATTTTTTCCATAACCGTGTAAATACAAAAGTACCGCGTCCCTTGATATTTGGCACAGCTGTTTTAAAATCTGTATTTATGGGATTATTTAACACTATTTAGCAATAAAAAAACAGCAGAAGAAAATCCACGTTGATAAAAAATAACACTGTATGAAAACACCGTCTATCGTCTGCGGAAAAACAACGTATACTAAAGTTATCTATATATATAGCCCAGATTATTATGTAGATGTACGTCATATTAAAGTTATCTATATGTTATAGCCTAGTTACGCAGATGCTACGTCACCGTATATCCGTCGAACAATTGTTCTCCCTTGAGGAGAATTGAGGAGCTCGAATTTTCACTTTACAATATCTTTCGATAGAAGCAATTTCATAATATATGACCCTGATGTGATTTTATTACTTTCGTCCCAAGCTTTCATTTAAGTGCTCATATGTAAGAAACGAAGCTGTCACTACGAAGAAAATCGTACGCTTAGGTTCCAACAGGGCAAGTTTAAAGTATAATAGGGTCTGGCTAGCGCCCAACGGCGGCGTACGTTCTGAAGTACTTATATTTGCCATCGTGGCGCTACCGCGCCCCTTTATGGCATGACTAAAGTTGAAGGATTAGTTAAATGTACAATTTTACCACCGCGCGATTTGCACATGCAACTGTTACCTATTGAAATGCACGGTCGTCTTCTTTTTGCACTTTGTCGTGCACGTTGCGAGGAACTGCAGCAAAGTGCGTGCAATCACGAAGACCCAGAAATGCGTGAATTTACCGGTGCATGTGTTGCCGAAGAATTGCGAAAAGCTGTTCAACTGAGATACATTGTTACAAACATTTATATTATTTGGCAATATGAAATGACGCGCTACAATCATAATGACGGTCGCGGCGGTCGTTTTGCTGAATATGTCAATATCTTTTTAAAAATTAAACAAGAAGCCAGCGGATGGCCTTCATGGTGCACCGACGATGAAACGAGAGCACGTTACATTGAGCAATATCAACGCGATGAGGGTATACTTTTGGATAGAGACAATATTGAGAAGAACTCGGGTTTACGCGGAGTCGCTAAACTCTGTTTAAATTCTTTCTGGAGTAAATTCGGTCAGCGAAGTAATTTAAAGCAAATATCTCGCGAGGCTCTCTTAAAATTTTTGATGTGTCCCGAATGAGAGTTTAACTATTTGCTAACAATTAACGAAGATATATTATATGTCAACTGGCAATACAGATATGAGGCTCTGACGCCTGCGCCACATACGAGTGTTGTGATTGCTGCTTTCATGACTGCTCAAACTCGCCTAAAACTGTATGAGCACCTGGAGAATTTGGGCTTGCATGTTTTGTATTACGGTACAGATTCTTGCATATTCGTATCACGCGACAATGTTCCTAACGATTACAGATCTTTTTTGGGTCCAGACTGGGTGACATAACTAACGAGCTCGCTGGTTACGGCGAACCTACGTTTATAGATAATTTTGTTTTTGGCGTGCCAAAGTTTTATGCGTACACAGCTATAACTCCGAATAAGGAAGGAAAAACTGAATATTGTAAGTTGAAAGGAATTTCATTAAATTTTTCTAACGGTCCAAAAATTAATTTTGAGAGTATAAAGAATTTAGTTAATGAAAGAAATAGAAAATATGCGGTGAATGTGATAAAATAAGATTGTAATTTAAAGCGATAGGACGAACTAAAATGCATGATGTTGTAACGCGAAACGAATCTAAAACTTGTTGTATTGTATTGAAAAAACGTCGTTATCTGACAAAGAGAAAGTCTCTGCCTTTTGGCTACAAGAACGATAACTAATGTACAATAATTTTCTATTTCGATAATAAAATCAATACAACGTATATTATTCAATTATTTTCTAATATATAAACTCCCTTAAATATCCTCTTACGCTCAGTACTAATTTTTGCTAGTATCGACATGTTTTATAGTGCATACAAAAAGAGGAGAAATGGATACACGCTTCAAGCATCCAGTTTCATGGAATATTACTCTATTACGCTGAATGGCAAGACACATACGCGACAGACTTTGTACCAGGAGGCTGTGAGATTAGTCGTAGTAGTGGAAAAAAGATTGTTGAATTTTACGTGGGTTTACCTCAACCTACGGTCTACTCTCGAGACCACGAGAAGAAAAAATTATTAATTATCGACGATTTAATGAGAGAATCTTCAAACAACGTGATTCTCGATTTCTTCACAAAGGGTAGTCATCACAAAAATTTAAGTGTAATTTTTATTACGCAGAATCTTTTTCACAAAGGTTCTGGTCAACGCAATATCTCGCTGAATGCTAATTATCTTGTAATTTTTAAAAATCCCCGTGATCGTTCACAAATTCAGTATCTCGCACGCCAAGTCTATCTCGAGGATCCTAAATTTTTGCAAGAAGCATATCTCGATAGCACCGTGATTCCGCATGGTTATCTTTTGCTAGATTTGAAGCAATCAATGGAAGAAGAATTTCGTTTTCGAACTTGCGTTTTTCCCGACGATAAACTACGTTACGAATACGTGCCGAAAAAGAAGAGCCGATAAAAATAGAATGCTTTATGCACATCAAGTCAGTATGAGCACAACTATTGCGGGGAAAGCATCGCATAGAGGTAAATGAGGAAGAAGCAGAAGAAGAAAGAATTGCAAACGACAGCGTGGAGCTGGTGTTGACGGTAGAGCTGGTGCTGCTGCTGCTGCTGCTGATGATGATGATTAAAGAAAAGGTACATCTTGTGGCCGTCTACCAAAACATTTTACTAAAAAGTGTGTAGCCGTATTGTATGCTTTCTGTCACGCTGACAGTCAGCAACGAATTGCATTGTTACGAACGGCAGATAAAAAACTCATCAAAAGTATATGCGAGTGTGCATTAATCGTATTGCAAGGTGTCGTAAAAATAAAAAATTTTCATAAATCAAAATTGAAAAAGCATAAAAAGATATTGCGAATATTATTAAATAAGGGTAGAACTAATAAATTAGAGTGGAAAAAGAAGAAACGTGTCATTATTCAAGACGATGGTGCTTTTTTATCAATGTTGCTTGCGCTTATAATCATTGCACTGCAAATTAAAGAAAAAATGGAACATGCACATAAAATGATTATTTTACCAGAGGAAACGTACGATAGAGTTGTTAAGCAGAAAAGCGAAGAAGAAGAAGAAGAAGCGGCAACGACAATGACTAGGAATGATTTAGAGCAAACAGTGCAGATGCCAGGTGACAATTTATCACGGCTCGATGCAGAGATGCATGACATAATCTTTTCGAAAAGCATCACGGACGAAAGAGAAAAGTGTCAAAAATATTTACAAATTTTAAGACGGTATCTACATTTTAAAACTTTGGAGCATCAGGAGCTATTAGCAGATGCTAATGCAATCGACGCAGAGCATGAAATCGAGGATAGATTCAGCCTCTTGTCGGATGAAGCGATTCTCACCGGTATTTTCAAAGGTCTTGTTAGAAAAGTACGTTTATTACTTCAGTATTGGAAATCAGCAGCAGTGTCGCAACGTATTAAATGGGACAATTCAGGCACTGTCAGTATTCAAAATAATATCATACCACAGTCAAACATTATAGAACTACTTAATGATGTTGTGCAGAGCAAATCGCGTGAAGAACCTGTTGGAAGATTTCAACTTGCTAATTTTATAGCAACGCCTGATACTTCGTCTAAATACTTTAATAATCCTACTGTGTTGAAGATCAGTGAAAATTTTAAGCGTGTATTGAATAAAATACCTTCAAATAAGCGGGATAGTGCCGTTAACGTTGACATCTTGGAGCAAGCTGCCAGGCTTGCCGCTTCACAGTGACGTTACAGTGCACATTTAAGCAAGAAAAAGAAATCTGATACAAGAAAATCAGCTGAAGACAAGTGGATGTCATTTAATATTTAAACATGGTTTACGAAAATCAATGCGTTAATACCAAGTACAAGGCTGGATACGCAGGTGCGCGTAATCTATTCTCTAAATATTTCCGAGTAATTTTCTTCACTCTTTTTCGGAGTGATTCATGAATCACTCAAATTGGAGTGATTTATCACTCCTTTCGGGTGATTTACTTTCACACCCTATGATCGGGTGATTTGATCACTCGAAATTTCAGTGTGATATGTAGCCTTTGTTCTAACCCCTCTTAAAAAGAGTGAAACTCCGACGCGTTCTCTTCTAAAAAGTGCGCCAGTGCGCGGGACCTCGTGGCCAGCTACATGTGGGTGACTGTGGACTTGAACAACTTTAAGATAGAAGTGTGTTGAAACAACTGTTGTCACACGTAAAGTTCTGTCGAATACTATGTCTCTAATTAATATACTACCTGATGTGAGTAGAGCGTTAAAGTTTTTTTATATTTTTATGTCATGAAATTTGATACAAAAATTTTGAGGTTAAAGATTAGCTATTAATTAGAAATTCTGTCGTATTCTAGTGTAGGAGAAAAGTTTTATTCTTAAATCTTACTTTTAAGAAAGTGTTGTGTGATCTCAAAGTTTAAGATAGCAAACAGCTTTATTGACAGTACAAATAGTAGTCTAATCAAAATAAGTAGTCTAATCAAGACAAGAGGACTGAATAATTTAGAATAATATGGTAAAAATATTTATGAAGATTGTACTTATGTTGTACTTGTACTTAAAAGTATTTTGAATTATGATATCTTATTTTTGAATAAAATATATGCTTGTATATTTGTCCCGATATTTGTAATTAAAATTCCGCAAATGGATCCTGGATACCCCTGCAAGAATGAAATGTTCACTCTCAATTAGAGTGAAATGTTCCCCCTCTCCATTAGAGTGAAATGTTCACTCTTTTCATTAGAGTGAAATGTACACTTTTTCCGTTAGAGTGAAATGTTCACTCTTTAAGTTAGAGTGAAGAAATCACTCTTTTCAAAAGTGATTTATCACTCCAGTCCGATAGGCTCAGTTTTGTCTGGATAAGAAGAGTGAAAAATCACTCGATTCGAGTGAAAAATCACTCGGAAATATTTAGAGAGTACTTGGCGTTAATGCAAAGAAGAAGAAGTGTGACGACATTAAAAAGTGGCTAAACAATCAAGATGCTTGCACTCTACACAGATCTGTTAGACGAACATTCCCTAGATTAATGTATAACGTTAGCAATGTCGATGATTGCTGGGAGATGGATTTATGTGACATGCAATCGCTCAAAACATACAATGATAATTTTGCGTATTTACTCGTGGTAATAGATATTCTCAGCAAATACGCTTGGATCGAACCTCTACGTGACAAAAGCGTTAAATGTGTCGTAGCTGGTTTAGATAAGGAATTGAGAAGAGCCGATGGCCGTCATTCTGTTCTCGTACAGATAGACCGGGGTAAAGAGTTTGTTAGATCAGATTTCCAAAATTATTTGAAACAACGGGATATAAATTTTCGAGTTGCTCGTAATCCCGATGTTAAAGCAGCCGTAGTAGAGCGTCTAAATCGCATACTCAAGGAACGGATGTTTAAATATTTTACTCATAAACATACGCACAGGTATATCGATGTTATTCAGAATATCATATATGCCTACAATCACATGAGACACAGTGGTATTAAAATGGTTCCGGTAGCGGTGCAGCTGTAGCTAGAAAAAATTTCCCAAAGAGAGCACTCAGTCAGCGGAAAAACCTAGAGTAAATATATACAAGGTCGGCGACCACGTACGTATCAGTCGAGCGAAAGGCACCTTCGACAAAGGTAACGAAAAGAACTACAGCGAGGAGATCTTCAAAGTTTCACGTATTTTTCATCGTCAAAATCTCTACACGTACGAGCTGTGTGATTTAGAGGGTGAAGTAATCGATGGATTTTTCTATCTTGAAAAATTAGTGTGAGTCGGTGACGATCGTGTTGCGCAGAATAAGGAATTCAAAGTAGAACGTGTAATCAAGAGCAGAGAACGTGGTGCTAAAACACAACTTGTCGTAAAGTGGCTCAGTTATCCCGATAAATTTAATTCGTGGGTGAAAGCTCGTGATATTACGAGTCTTTAAGCATGGCGGAAGAAGAGTTTTATCTAGTATTACCGAGCAACAGTAGTATGAAATATGTTCCGGATAATACTATGACATGTTTCAATATACAGTTGTCACGCGAAATTCGACTGCACGGAAACTGGTCTATAGCGCTAACGGAAATTAACATACCATGCACGATGATACACATTCAAAAAGACGATTGTATTATAAAGTTTGCTAAAGGTAGTGATAGAAATTACCCAATGTATGCAGATACAAAAGATCCAGTAACACATAAAAGAAAGAGAAGTGCACCACGATATTTGACAGACTTGTCAGAATTTTTATTCACCGACTATACCTTTCCAGCGGGTGTTTACAGTAGTCTTACAGATCTTGTAGACGCTATAAATAGTATACCTGAATCTCATCTTCAGATTGAGTTAGCTGCAGAAAAGAGAGGACACTACAAGTTACGAAAAAGCTGCGAGTGCTCAGGGAGCAAAATAATCACAGGTGTTTTTGGCCTTAAGAATGATGAATTTTCGAAGCACGACATTATACCCCTCATTCCTTTAGACGAAGCGAAAAATGCAAGTGTTGTTGGTAATAGACCAGGTTGCTTGGGGAGAACTATAACAGACCAATGTTTCGTCTACTCGGATATTTGTATTCCATACACTGTCGGAGACGTACAGGCATCCCTTTTACGTATAATAACGCTCGATAATTCCTCCTATAAGTCTGGTACAACTATGGTGAAATAATTTTCACCTGGAAATTACATACCCGTTCTAAATAATACATTTCAAAATATAATAATAGATATAAGGGATCAAAATAGTAAACATATACCATTCGAGTACGGGACGTTGACTGTAATACTTCACTTTAAACGCACACGTTAAAAATGGATTACTACGCAGATTATTATGCCGATCAAATTGGTGGAGGCGGAGTACGATGCGTGTTTATAGGATCTAATTATCAGCGAGAAGATGGATAAATAGGTAACTTTTTGAGCGGATTATTTCAAAAAGTCTACCTTAGCTTACAAGCCATGGATAAAGAAGCAATAAGAGCAGGCATAAATGTACCGAATGATGTGGGAAATCATGGACTAAACTTTAAAGAAGCAGTTAATATGCGTATACGCGAGTCTGGTCGAAAACTCAAACATAAAGCCGCTAATAAAATTGCCGAAATGATGAAAGGTTCAGGATATAAGAAGCGTGGAAAGAAGCGCAAGCATCAATCGTCCATGAACAGTTCAACTGTGCGCATCAGCGTAAAAAGTGGTCGTGTCAAGAAGAGGAATAGGAGGAAGACAAAGAATAAGACGAAGAATAAAAAGTGTGGTGTTAGTAAGGTGAATAAGAGGAAGAAGAAGTGGAAAAACTACAAGTAAGAATCGAAAACCACGTACTGTTGCCGACATTTTTGGAAGTACATAATAAATATGGCTTTTGTACAAGCAAATTCATGCGAATGCATGAAATCTAAATTAGATTTATTTACACTGCCGCCTACGCAGACCGCTGTGGAACGCTCGCTATTTATTCATTATAAACCAGTTTCATCGCTGACAGACGATGGACCACTGGAATTTGTCGTTCCAGGTGATAGCGACTATCTCGATCGTGCACTAACGATGATAAGTATTCGTATGCAGATATTGTCAAAGGTCGCTATTCCAAACCAGGATGCAGCTACAGAATATGATAAGGCTGACCCAGTAAATAATACATTACATTCACTCCTCAATCAAATAGATGTATTCTTTAATCTAAAATTGGTTTCACCGCCAAACAATACATATCCGTATCGAGCGTACACTGAGACATTGCTAAATTATTCGAAAGGGTCGATGGACGCACATCTTACGAGTGAATTTCGGTATGTAGACACTCTTGGTAAATTCAAATCGCCAGCCACTACTCTTGCAACTGATACAAATGTGAATCAAGGCTTAAATTACCGTCTGTTTTTCAGAGAACGTAATAAACCTACTGGGTCACTTACATTGTGATGTTTTTAATCAAAATAAGTTTCTGTTAAACGGTGTTGAGTTATGCTTAAGGGGTTATGACAGTGTTAAAACCTGAAAAAAACGAAAAATTGTTAGTGTTGTAAAAAATTCATAGATATATAGGTGCTCTAAAAACTATATTTTTGCTTTCAAATACAAGTATTATATGCATAAATAATATGCAAAAAGTGAGTGTAACATTTAAAAACAATTAAAGGAAGTGCTTACCAAAAATCATGATTTTCATCACTTTTATTTGCTTGCCGCATGGTTCTGATGGAACCGTACCATCAATTCTGATGAATCAAAGTGCCAAATCTTCCTTATGAGTCTGGTCTCAGACTAAGTGGAACAGATTCCTGAAAAACACAAAATTAATATAATTAATTAAACATATATTGACAATATTAATAATTATAGTGAATGTTACATATGTAAACATACGTAACATTGACTTTGAACTTATTTTTGCCAATTCTGCTCCACTCAGTTTGTGACTGTACTCATAAGGAAGGTTTTCCACTTTGGTTCATCCGGATTGATGTTACGGTTCCTTCAGAAAGCTGCGGCAAGTACATGAAAACCATGAAAAAACTAAATTTGAGTAAAACGCATTTAAAGTTTATAATGTAAATCATACAAATAAACTCAGCTATACTTACAGAAACTAAGTGGCATACCTTGATTTGCTTTTGGTACTCAAATATACATACAATAAAGTATATTTGGTGGTATGCGCATATCATGCTGTGTGATAATAGCATTTAGAAGCTGGAAATAAAATAAAAATTATCGTTAGCTATTCATAATCAAGTTATGTTTATCAATTACAATTACATGCAATACTTACCATTATCAAATACACTTCAAGTTGTTAAAAAGTATGCAAAATAATACTCCAGACAGTCAATATAAACTCCTATCTTGCTGGATTGCACCCGTATAACTAAAAGCAAAAAATAAACCAACAAAGAAAAAGGTCATTATGAACACAATTATTACTAATTAGTTTCCAATACTTATCTGAAAAATTTTTGTATTCTGCAGAAGCTCTTGCACTTTTACAACACCACTGAGGTTATAAGTATTGTTACAGCAGCTAGCAGACTAACTGCACTGATCTAGTGTCTTGGATGAAAAACAGCTGTTTGGCTGCTTTCTGCTGCTTTACAGAAAAAACAGTAATCTTCATTCTCGACCGGACGCTGTGAGGTACAACCTGTTCGAGTGGCAAATTCAAATTTGTTGAATGCCTTTACTTTAACACATTGAGTTTAGTAACATAAAATCACACATAGAAAAATTAATTTTACAGATTTTATGTATTTTACGGAAATAAATTAATAACTCTTGAGAAAAAGCGGTTTGTAAAACGGTTTTTGAGTCATATTTTCAGTAAGATTTCTCATGAAATTACTCTGTAAAAAGTGGGTTAGAACAATCCTTTCCACAAGTTTGGCCTAATTAAAATATTTAAAAATCACGATTTTTCAAAAATTTACTTGAAACAGATTTGTTAGTTTTTTGTTGATATCTTCGAGGAAAATTTTTTTAGCCAAAAACGGCTTTCAGGACCATATTCTACAGACTATTAGCTATGAAAAAAGTGAATAAAAAAAAATGGGTATTTTCAAAATTTTTACACTGTCATAACCCCTTAAAATTGGGTAGAAGTAAAGATTCTTTCTGTTTAATGAACAACCCGGATGAAGGAAAGAAAGTTTCACTCATTGTATGTCGCGTTAAAGTAAGTCCTGGAGTTATTTTAGCCCACGCAAACACACTTACAAAAGCTATAGCAAAATATCCATTTAATTTAAGAAATAACTCAATGCATCTCTTCGAGCCAATTATATATTTTTATTTGCCAACGTTTCGAACCATTGCGGTTGCTCTTCTGGACTAAAGCCAAAAAATTTCCAAATAAGAAAACAATAATTTACAAAACAAATATAAAATAAATCAGTAGAAATTACCATAGAATTAAATAAATAAACGCATATAGCGAAACTTATGCGGAACTCATAGAAACTGGAGCATCGGCTACCAAACTAAAATAATCAAAACTAACTTGACATTAAAAACTTTAAATAATCCGCAATTTTTATAATAGAACTTTGATACCCGTACAATTGACAAGACCGACCACAACAACAGTTCCCGACACCGTGGGAGATTTTCAATCAACTAACTTTTCATCCCTGCGCACGCCGCTCTTTATACCTAGAAAACCACTAACACAAGCGCAAACTATAATAAAATTACCTGAAAAGCCAACGGAGCTCAGTACGCTGATCGACAATACCCGGTACACATACTAATCTAAGAAGTGGCACTCGTTCATTACCAAGCGGTAGGGTCGAGAGTCCGCGCAGCACGTTCAAACGCTTCATCCATCACTATATCTAAGACGATAAGTATGGCCGAAGCGTTGCCTAGCAACTTGGACTCCCCGCCCTCCCACTGGAATGTGCCGCTCCGGCCCGCCAGCCAAACACTCGAGACACATGTTGGCTATGTCAGAAGGCGCGAAGCGGTGTGCCACCTCTTCTCGCATGTTATATCCCGCATACCATACGCTCGCCGCAGAGACTCCCTATTTACTACAAAATCATATAAACCGAAAAACTAAGTATTAGTATTTAAGCTTCAAAAATGTATTTATAAGTTTTGTAAAAGGAGAACTATCCAGAATCGTGACCTCATGCAAAAAATTCTGAGAACACAGATTCGACTGACTCTATTTTGCAGAATAATAATAATGTAGATTAACTTAGTAAGGCTAATTGTGATAATTCAGGTAATATAGAGAGAGAGGCGAGAAACAAGGTTGTGGTGTTTCCGTACTATGATAAGTTTAATTGTAAGTTGAAGGCGGTTCTGTATAAAAACAACAGACAGTTAGTTAATAAAATTGACGATAAATTTGGTAAATTTATTAAATTGGGAAAAGACCCTACTGCTGTTAGAGATACGAGGAATGTTGTACATAAAATTGACTGCACCGACTGCGATTCGACATACATTGGCGAAACTTACCGTCCGCTAAAAAATAGAGAATCAGAACACACACGTTATATAGAAAAAGGTGATCTGTCTTCTCCGATTGCAGTCCATGCAATGGAGACAGGGCATTATTTTAATTTGGAGGATATTAAAATTAGTGACTAAGAATCGTCTACCTTCCATAGGCGATTCTCAGGGATGTTACACATTCATTGTTATAACGGGACGCTTAATAGAGCGGAAGACACGTGCCTCCTCAAGTCCAGTTATAAGAACATTATTTCGAAGCTTAAATACAGTCCTAATTGTATTGCAAGTTGCACGCACGAAGACCCAGATCCTTATCTATCTTTGCTACACACTTTTCTGAAAACGATGATGACGATGCTAAAGACGAAGTAGATGGATGTTAAACAAAATGAATACACAACAATTGATGCGAGCTCTCGAAGCCATTAGCTGCCAGGATGGTTGGGGTATACGCTGCAAATAGAATACCAAATGTTATGAAGCTTCCCTCAGCTATCATTGTAAATACAGACGACCACACAAAGAGAGGAACTCACTGGATAACTGTTTTTATAGAGGAAAATGGATACGGAACATATTTTGACAGTTACGGATTACGACCAATGTCCCAGTCATATTAACAGACTCAAAAGAATTTGTAACAGATATCAGTGGAACAGAAAAAAATTACTAAACTTCGATTAGTAAGTGTGTGGTCAGTATTGCGTTATGTTTCTTTACCATATGGTTAGTTTACCTAACTTGCGCGCGTTTTGTCATATAAGTTTTCACAAGATTTCCGTAAAAATGATGTACTAGTTGTGAATTTTTATAAAAAGCTGATGCGAAAGAAAATGTACGTTCGAGAAATGTTAAGAGATTCGGCAAAGAAGCCTCTCTTGGTTCTGGATTTTGTAATTAATCATGTACTACGTGTATGCGTATTAATTATTAATTGTCAACTTTATGAATAAAATCTAATCTTTCTCAATTAACTATTTTTTCATTTCTAGAACCTTACTTACACCTATATCCAATTTCTTGATCATCATCAAAATACAATGGAATTTATCGCCGGATGTGATGTTAACTTATTACTGATAAGTAGTCTATTCTCGGAGAAATATGATCTGAGATCAATTGGTAACTCTGGAAGCTGCGAATATGATACACGTGCAGGAATTTATTGACGGTTCTAATATTAATGTGATACATTTCTTTTCCTGTTATATCACATCTCTTGCATAATTCTAAGAATAGATAACGATATCTGATCTCAGTTATTGTTTTAAAATCCACTGAAATGTAACCTTAGCTTTTATGGCAATTCGCGTCTCCATTATCTCCTTAATATTTCTGAGAATACACGTGGAGAAATTTCTCCCACTGCTTCTCTTCACGTCATTTTAAAGTAGTGGGGTCTTTTTTTCGGGTACTGTATAAAAACGTTGCATGACTGAGGAGCAGCAGTCAGTTGTCTCGAGTCAGCTACACAGAATGTTTCTCGATTGTATCTGCATATCGTAAAGATTACTGCAACCATGTTTCAATCAAGTGCAAGTGTTCCATCTCGTTTGCAGAATATGTTGCCAAACATGTTGCCAAATATCTGCCAAACATGTTGCTGTCTACGTCGTACGCCATTAAAAAGTAGAATTAAAAAAACATCTCTGTTAGATTAGAGTGTCACCAGGACAAATTCCGACCAGTGGTGAAGCTCTCCATGGCTACTGCCTGCTTCAAATCCATCAAATTCGATGTGGCCAGTTGGGCAGTTTTCAAAAATTACTTTGATCTAATAAACACCTATTTCTAAGATGCGTACAGGTTCCAAAGTGAGTACGGTCGTCCAACAAAGTTGTATATGGAGAATTACGATCACATGTTTACTACTTCGTATAATACAAAATCCATATTGATAGAAGAAAGACCTTCTAGAACACCTCTTTTTCCAAATCTTTTATTCGACGAAGAAAATGACGACGTAGTGTACAGTGCTAACTCTACTCCACCTACTGATCTTGCCACCGCCGCTGCTGGTGCTAGTGCTGTTGCTGATGTGGATGACATTCGCCATCAACCTTTGAGGGCCAAGAAACAAAAAACATCGCACATTCAACCATCTATATGCATGCAAAAAGTCACTTTTGACGATTTGAAAATTGTCTCGCAGTGCATTGACGAACGCCTCAAAAGACTTGCAGATTACACCGGTGAAGTGAATGATATTATTGACATTATTAAGAAAACCGTAATTGAATGTATTAAAGTTGACGCTATCGAAAATGCAAAGTCGACTATGTTAAAAACCTATGAAGCGTTTCAACAGTATTATACGATGCATTACGATAAAATTAAAATATCAACTACAAAAAAGTGTAAAGAAAGTGTTGAGCAGAAATGTTTAAACATAATTTTATCTGAAATATCTGCTTTTAATTTGTTGGAAATATATAAGGATGTCTACGTCGCTGTAGTTAAATCGTAAATATTCAATATGTTAATTTTAATCATTGCGCACTATCAGTATCAATAAGTTCCCGGAGGTGATACCGGCGGCCCCTGCTCGGGGACGTGCCGGATCAGGCACTCAGGTCAAGCCCATTATGCCATTCCTCCTGTTCCTTCATCATTTACTGTTAAACATCCTATAAAAAGGACACCCTACATATCCTATCCCAGCTTCCTATCTATAGCCCTCATCACGCTGAGCACAAAACCTAAACTCCTGCGCCCGCATGAAATCTGGATCGACGAAGGGTACGCCCCGCACCCCGTGTCTTGTGCCCGCGAAAGCCGGGCACCTACATACGAGATGCTGCGTAGTCTCCTCCTTCCACCCGCACCATCTGCACCTTGCATCCCTCCTCTCACGCAGTTTCATCTTGTGCAGGTGGTATCCCACCCGCCAATGTCCTGTCCAGAACCCCACCGCCAACCTGAGCTCAGATCTACTCGATCTACTCAGGGCCTTCAACCATTCTGGAGGAGGTACGTCTCCCAGCATGCATTTCGCTTGTCTGAGTCTAGATGACCCCCTCCACTTCCTACCTAGCTCCTCCTGGAGCCACCCTTTTACGGCCCCGTCCACAGCGCAAGCGGGTGCCGCCATCCTGCAGAATTTGGACCTCACCTGCCGTGAGCCTCTACCCGCTAAGCGGTCCGCCTTTTCACTACCTATGACTCCTGAGTGTCCCGGCAACTAGACTAACCTGACCTCCTTATGCCTTGCCAGCGTCTCCAGCGACCGTCTGCACTCCATTACCTCTCTCGAGTCGATGCGGAACTCATCCAGTGCCGAGAGCGCTGCCCTGCTATCCGAACTAATAGTAATCAACCTACTATTGCTACCCCTATTCCATATCCAGTCAGAGCACTCTCTTATAGCCCTGATTTCTGCCTGGAACACAGTCGCGTATGAGTCTAGGCTGCACACCAACTCCTCGGTTCCGCCCTTCCTCCACGCTCCTGCCCCAACAACCTGATCCATTTGATCCATCCGTAAACCACACCTCTCCCTCTTTAAGTAGGTCGTGCGTGCCCCCACTCCATTCCGATCGTTGCGGTATGACAACCCTGTATGGTTTAGTAAACCGTAGTTTGCCAACCATCCTGTCGAATTCCTTCCACTTACAATCCTTCATGATCTCCTTCATTATCCCTTCATCCCTAAACCTATCGCACGACCTGGCTACGGAGAGCCTGACACATGCCTCGAAGGCGCCAGCCCTAATGTCCTTGGCCAGCGGTGGGATTCCTAGCAAGAATTCCAGGGCAACCGTTCGGGTGAACCTCATAGAATCCGCCATCCCTCTCACCACCAGACCTTGGACCCGGTCCAGCGCCCCCGCATGTCCCTTTTGGTCGCACTTATATGCCCATACGATGGCTCCATGCGCCAGCCTCGGTTTTATGATGGATTCATATATCCATCTTACCTGAGCCGGCCCTAATCCCCAGTGTACGCCTATCGCTCTCCTGCAGAGCCAGAAGTTATGCACAGCCTTTGTGCATTTGTCCCTTATTTGCTTACCCCAGTTGAGTTTCGAGTCAATCGTGACTCCCAGGTACTTCACCTCCTTCGACAGTTTCAGCGGAATGCCATTCAAGTCAAGCCCCTCTACCGTATTGGTTTTGTACCTGGTTGTGCACAACATGACGTTCACTTTCCTGGGGTTCACACTTAACCTCACCGAATTGCACCACTCCTCTACGAGGCTCAACGCGTACTGCATGATTCCCGCCACCACATCCACATTGTCGCCCCTCACTAGTATCAGGATGTCGTTGGCATACGCCTGCGCATATATACCCGCATCCTCCAGCTTCCTCAACAACCCGTCGACAACTAAGCACCACAGAGTAGGCGAGAGTACTCCCCCTTGAGGGCATCCCTTCCACACTCTGCACTTCCTAGAGCTCGCCCCCAGTGCGCTTCGATTTCCCTGCTGCCCAGCATGCCATATATCCAGTTAAACACCGTCCGGGAGACACCGTGCTTCACCATCCCCTCCGCCATGGCCTCCCTGGTAGTGTGGTTAAAAGCACCATCCACATCCAGGAAAGCCGCTAGCACTAATCCTCTCCCTTCCATACCCTTCTCTATTCGGTAGACAGACTCCACTAACGGTAACGCCGTCTCTACCGATTTCCCCGCCTGGTAGGCGTGTTGTCCACTGTGTAGTGGTACCGTGTCCAGGCATTCTTCTTTAATGTACCTGTCTACCAACCTTTCCAATGTCTTTAATAAAAACGAGGTTAGGCTGATCGGCCTGTAGTCACCCACAACCGAATGTTGTACCTTCCCCGGTTTGGGGAGGAACACAACTTTTGCCCTTCTCTATTTCCCAGGTGTATACCCATGTGCCTACCACGCTCTAAATAGCTTCTCTATAGCAGTCCCGAGTATCTTTTCTCCCTGCTGCAACAGCGCCGGAAAAATCCCGTCCAATTCTGCAGCTTTGTATGGCTCAAAAGAGTTCAAAGCCCATCTCAATCTTTCTCTGCTCGTGATGTGTCTGGCTGTTCGCCAGTCACAACTCCTAGGCCTATACCCTATTTCTTCCTCCTCAACCAGCGCTCGGTGATCCGGGAAATGCTTCCCGAGTAGTTCTGAGAGAGCATCTTCGGCCAAGGAGCCCTTAGGCTGCTGAAGAATCCTGCACAACCTGGCCGTATCCCTAAGGTCCGTCCACCCGCTGCAGGCCCTCCTCCAACCCGTGGTCCTGGCCTCCTCGATGGCCCACTTGTACTCCCTGCACGCTTGCCTAAACCTATTCATATCCTCCTCCGTTCTGGTTCGCTTGGACCTATTACGGAGTCTCATGACGCCCTTGCGGAGCCTCCCCAGTGAGCTACTCCACCAGGGGGCCCCCTTAGGTTTGACCTTTCTCCTGAGTTCACAGTGTTCCTCGTACGAGTTTAGGATGATTTCGGTGAGAACCTCGCATCCGTGCTCGATATCTTTTACCTTCTCGTAGGACCTCGGGAAGGAACCTATCCTCCCTGCTAGGCTTTCCCCATAACCTTCCCAGTTGGTCAGCCTAGGATTTCTCCCATAGGTTGCCAAAGTACTCCCTCCCCCAATGCCGAACACAATTTGATTGTGATCAGACATCGTAACCTCTTCTGAGACCCTCCATCCCTCTATCTTTGACCACAGAGATCTTGTTGCAAGAGTGATGTCTATAACCTCCTTCCTTATCGAGTTCTCAAACGTCGGTTTGTTTCCTACGTTCATTACATCCATATTCATGTTTGCCAGGAACTCTAGCAGATCCTCCCCTCTCTTATTTATGTCAGAACTTCCCCAAACTGTGTGGTGCGCATTCGCGTCGCAGCCCATCACCAGCTCCGTTCCATTCCTCTCACATTCCCTAACCAGCGCTTCCACCTCAACTGGCGGGCATTTCCCCTCAAAGGGAAAATACGCAGCCGCAACCAGTAGGTCTCTACCTACCCCCTCTACATCTGTGTACTTCACCCTAGCCACGGCCAGGTCCTTCGTGCAGAACTTAGGCACTGTCTCCACCTGCAGTTCTTTTACTATGATACACGCTCTTACCGAGCCCCCTGAACCACTGAACCGAGTTCCGCAACTGTTCAGACGTACTACCCTGCCTTTATAAATCCAAGATTCTTGAATTAGGCAGATACCTGTGTCCACCTCTGCCATGCGTTTTGCTACGACAGCAGTGGCGCTTTTGCAGTGGTGTAAGTTGATCTGCGCGAACGCAATCATGGTTGCTGCCATACAGTCAGCCCCCATGGTCGCGCCAGCGCCTTGTCTCGCCCCCCTAATCTGCATTTGGGGTTGACCCGCTACGGCTTCCGCCCCGTCTTGTGCCACAGTGGTTACCACTTCCATGGCATCCTCATCCTTCTTCTCCCCTTCGCCTTCGACCTTACCCTTCAGGAGGACGACATGCGCCCTACTACTCTCCAGAAAAGGTCACCAGTCGAGGGCCTTAAGCACCTCCACCTTCTCCCCCTCTAAGGTATCCTCACCACCATCTCCTCCCTTCCCCCGGCCTCTATCCCTCTGGTGGCCTTATGGGAACCGGTCACCACCCAGGTTTCAGCCTTGAGGGTTGGGTTTTGACGTCCTATATTCTTGATTACCACCTTGGGATCTTTGGATCCCGGGCAGTATATCAAGGCCCTAGTCACCTTGGCTAGTTCCCCCATGCCAATCGCCTTGACCTGGAGTCCCTCGCCCTTCCACTTCTCTACCTTTTCTAGCAGCCACGTCTTGTCCTCTGCCGCTTTGCAGTTGAGAATCAACGCGCCCCTCTGTTGCCAGATCTCCCAAGAGTTGGGAAAGTAGGCGCCGTCAGGTGCATCGAAAATCTCTCCGTCAATGCGGTCGAGGACCCCATTCGCTTCCTCCGCGCTCAGTCGAGCGTCAGGGTACAGCAGCGGGACAATGGCCACCTTTAGTTCGGTGGCCACCGCCCTGCTATACGTCCTCTGCCTAGTACCCGAGCCCTTTTTCCGTTCCCTCGGAGTGCGCTCTCTTAGAGGGTGTTCGTGGTGTACCCACCTCCTCCCTTCTAGCTAACGCCCTCCTCCTTCTCTCCGTCCCCGAGGGTTTTTTCCTTTTTGCCTTACCCTCAGTCATCGGCGTTACCCCCGAGACCTCCGGTAATCCCTTATCCACGGCTTCCGGCATGTCAGCCTCAGTCTGTGCTCCTACTTTACTTGGGCTAGGGAGCCCGTCGGTTCCAGGCGCTTTTGGAACCATTTCTCTTTTCTCACTCATTTCCATACATTGTTATAATGCGGGTGTGTGTGTATGTGGCAGGCAGACCCTTCCTCCCCGGCTCCGATAACCCCCCCCCGCTCCACCCACTGGAGAGGCCCCTCTCCCCCATCGGTGGCCTCGGCGGGGCCCCCCGCCCAACCCGCTGCGGCCCTATCCGCTCACCAGCCGGCAGCAGCAGGCTTGACGGGATTTTTCGCCGGCTGATGGGGCGGTCAGGTCCGGTTGGTTAGTTCCAACCGAGCCCCTAGAACTATCCAGCGGCCCAGGAGCGCCATTAACACAGTTTTCCCGCTGTACGCTCCGGTGCGGGAGAGAGGACTCCCACTGGAGTGGCACAGAAAGAGGTCGCGGCTCCGGGGAATGCGAGTGATCCTACAGTGTAGTGTCTTGTTCGTGTGCCGAGCACTACCGCAATTCGCTCGGTAGGGGAGGGCCGGCCGTTTAGCCCCGGGCTGTCCTCTGTCCGGGAGGGCTATGTGCACACGCAGGGGCTTCACCCTGCGGCCCCTGGGCGTCGTTGGCGACCACCTAGACCCCGGTGGCCAACCAGTCCCCTCGGCACGACAGCCACACCTTGGGATTAGGGGTTGGATAAAAATACCCATTGCGCCTCCTCCCGAACGCATTGGGGAGTGGTTCTTAGCCTCTGACGGACCCGCATGGCCGTTCTCGAGAACCCCGAGACCCATTCCCAGTCCCAGGGAGAGGCCCAGCCGGAAGAGCCCTTTTTACGGGTATCCCAGACCAGGGAAGCTACTCCCGAACCCGAGAGGCGGTACCCCGCATCAGTCCGGTTTCGCCACCATGCCTGGATGAACCCTACCCCCAGCCCGGGGGGTGGTCGGCCGATTCTCGCGGCCCCGGGTGCATCGCCCCCCGACCCCCCGACCCGGTTCGGGACACCACGACAAGCCCCCACACTGGCCCCTAGTGGGGAATTGCGCACTATACACATGCTTTATTTTCTCGTAATAAACCATAAAATTTTAATTTTCATTTCATCTTGTGTCATTCTAATCTTAAATTCCTACAAACCAGTATAAATACCCTATAACTGTAAATAGTTTTTGATTGTATCGTGGACTATCTCTAGATCAACATCGCATCATGGACAAGGGGAAAAAAACTAAGGCGAAGAAGAGGAAGGAGGTGGAGTACCGGCCTAGCTCCGGTGTACACTTTCCACAATACTCCCCAAATATAGGATCTTACCCTAAACAGCAAGGTTATAAACCATTTCAACCAAGCACCGATTCCACATAGGACTCAAAATATGAAGCTTACAATAATTATGGAAAAGAATCATAAAAAATGTTGTCATATCGTTAAACTAGTTACCTGCTCTTGCGTTAATCAAAATGGCCGACTCATGCGTCATTGAGTCAGAATGCTTGCACGTAGCACTACACAACCACATTACGCAATCCCCATGATGATATCATTATTTGATCTTTTGTTATCGAAATTAATACATTGTAACCTACCTTTTGGATGTATAATCTTATCTTATCCTTGCTTGTATCATAAAAATGATCATAACGACCTGTTTATGTGATAAAGGGTTATGTTAATTACCTTGTAAGATAAGCTATATTGTATCCTGTTTGTTTATGTAAATAAATATATTGTTTGAGGTATATGTAAGAAAAGCTATATTGTATTCTGTTTTTTAATGTAAATAAATATATTGTTTAAGGTATAATCGTTATCTATTCTTTGTTTAGGACATAAAAATTATCATAATTGGTTGTTTACATGATAAGGTTATCTTAATTACCTGATGATAAGGTGGCGGTGGTGCCAGTGGGTGTCAAATTACATGATAAGGTGGCGCCAGGGAGTATCGGGTTACAAGATAAGGTAGACCGTTATGGAGGAGTACCGTCATTTGTTATGACTCCCCATAACGGTATTCTCCAGCACCTCATGCTTAACATATAATAATACCTCTGCAGCACCAAACCCTCAGATATGCACAACTTACGCGTAGATAGAGTAAGCTAATGCTCCACTATTCTACCCTAATATACCAGAATATGTAGCCCAACGACCGGATTCATATTAACAATTTTAGTTTTTCTAACGGTGTGAACTATTACTATAGATTATCGTTATTAACCCCTATACTGCACAAAAAATATATATATATATATGTATAAATACATAAATCGGGTATTTTGAATGCGCCGAAAGTAGGGGTAGTATAGGGTTATTTTTAAATATGGAATATTGAATGCCAAAAGTGGAATTTTGAATGCGCTAGCGAAGGGTAGTTTATTATAGGGATGCATTCAAAATACCCGATTTATATATTTATATATATATATATACCTATATTATATAGTTGTTTTGAGCTAAGGTGTAATTTAGGCCCTCCTCGACCCCCCCCCCCCCCGCGCCGCTCCTCAGTTGCCCCCTCAGCGCCCCCTCAAATAGACCTAAAATTGTATGTATGTAATAAGTATGTATTTTAGTTTATGTATGTAAGTTATTTTATTCTACTTATAATATAGAAATAAACGAAAAATTAAGTTCAAATGATATTAGTGAATTGTATAATATTACCCCAAACAAACCATTCCAAGGTAAAAGGCTGGCAAGTATAAGGACCTTTCTTCATGTAAAAATTAAAGATTAATTTTACAACTCTTGATAACCTTAATGTAAAAAAAAAACTCTTAATAACACTTATGCAGACAAAACAAAACTTTTATTAACATTCATACAGACAAAATAAAAATTCTTAGAGCTTACTATAAAATTCAACTTTAATTTTCAAACTTCGACAACTCTTATGTAGTCGAAATTATAAATGCTGTATTCTATACAGTTATTTAATTATGGAAATTAAAGATCTTGATAACACTTATATAGACAAAATACTAGTAGCTTTACTGCATACTCTTAAGACGTGTTGATATTATAATCGTCAGATCAACAAATAATATATCTTCTTTCCTCTTGTGAATAAGTGATCGAACACAAATACTGGAAGAATATGTGATACTTATAGATCAAGTTGGAAAACAAATAATTATGTTAGAATGAATGTCTTCTTTTACCTATTCAATGAGTTAATCACAACCACTCAAATCGTGATGCTTATGCATTAAGCTAAAAAATCCGAAACTCTCATGTATGAAAATATGAACGTGTAACCATCTTCGCGTTAAGGGTCTGTTGGACAGATTACCATTTCTTTAGTGTCACTTCTCCTTCGATTATCTATACCTTCGATTTGACATAATTTCTCATTTTCATTTTAAGAAAAGAAAGTTATGATATCAATAAATAAATTGGCAAGTTTTTTGCTATAAAAAATAATTGTTTTCAAATAAATAAATAACCGATTAAATTGAGGAAGGATTATAAATATATGTGTTCATATAAACACTCAATCCAATTGCAGCATGTGAAAAGGTGGATAGCCTGTGAAAACGTACAGTCGGGTACAATTAAAACTTTGAATAATTGCGACTGCTGCCACGTTCTGTACATGTAATAGAATGGTATGATGTTCTTACATGACATTATCACATGACAAATGTGCCCATAATATGTAGTAATATCATGTTTGTCTAAAATTATTATGTAATTTAACAAGATTGTTTCGCATCATGAAAACTTTTTCATTTATTTATGGAAGCTGAGAGCGGATGTACAATCTACTCTACTTAGTAATTCAGTAAATGTATTGCTATCCTTATTTCATTCAAAATCTATGTCCAGGACGATTATATACAATTATATATGAGATTTAAATTCTGTTGATTTACATACATTTAAAAAAAACAGGAACAAATTCTATCATGTAGAACGCAATTTTTTGACGGAAAAACTTGCCGCCCCGTCCTATCATAGATAATCGATGAACCACTAAATGTCAGTGTAATTATCAATATCATAAAATTTTTAATATAGTTAATTTATCGTCCTATTATCCTATAATGCGTAATACTCAAATCATTATATTAAACTGTGAGACCAATGGCCTCAAATAATAAAAAACAATGGAATTTTTTAATTAAGTAAAGATTTTAATTAAGTAAAGATTTGAAACTAAAAGCTGTAAACTACATAAATATTAATTTAAAACTTTTAAACTTGATTTATTTTCCAACTAGAGTCATAGAAATTTATTTTATAACATTTTTTTAATATGTAATAATAGTTACAATTATTTTTAATCAACTTCCTGCAATCTTCCGATAATACTAACAGAGGTTTGTAAAACATACATACAAATAACCAAAAATGAGCTTAGAATGATTGCAAGATTAAGTTTGAATTCTTCAACAATTCGTCAAGGACAGTAATAAATACATATAGAATGAAAAATCGATTCAGAGATTTTTTAACGGTGTTTCATTAACAAGTTAATTTGGTTAACCTTGCATAATTCAAAGATGGTATACATCGTTATCTATGATAGGACGGGGCGGCAAGTTTTTCCGTCAAAAAATTGCGTTCTACATGATAGAATTTGTTCCTGTTTTTTTTAAATGTATGTAAATCAACAGAATTTAAATCTCATATATAATTGTATATAATCGTCCTGGACATAGATTTTGAATGAAATAAGGATAGCAATACATTTACTGAATTACTAAGTAGAGTAGATTGTACATCCGCTCTCAGCTTCCATAAATAAATGAAAAAGTTTTTATGATGCGAAACAATCTTGTTAAATTACATAATAATTTTAGACAAACATGATATTACTACATATTATGGGCACATTTGTCATGTGATAATGTCATGTAAGAACATCATACCATTCTATTACATGTACAGAACGTGGCAGCAGTCGCAATTATTCAAAGTTTTAATTGTACCCGACTGCACCTTTTCACAGGCTATCCACCTTTTCACATGCTGCAATTGGATTGAGTGTTTATATGAACACATATATTTATAATCCTTCCTCAATTTAATCGGTTATTTATTTATTTGAAAACAATTATTTTTTATAGCAAAAAACTTGCTAATTTATTTATTGATATCATAACTTTCTTTTCTTAAAATGAAAATGAGAATTTATGTCAAATCGAAGGTATAGATAATCGAAGGAGAAGTGACACTAAAGAAATGGTAATCTGTCCAACAGACCCTTAACGCGAAGATGGTTACACGTTCATATTTTCATACATGAGAGTTTCGGATTTTTTAGCTTAATGTATAAGCATCATGATTTGAGTGATTGTGATTAACTCATTGCAGAGGTAAAAGAAGACATTCATCCTAACATAATTATTTGTTTTCCAACTTGATCTATAAGTATCACATATTCTTCCAGTATTTGTGTTCGATCACTTATTCACAAGAGGAAAGAAGATATATTATTTGTTGATCTGACGATTATAATATCAACACGTCTTAAGAGTATGCAGTAAAGCTACTAGTATTTTGTCTATATAAGTGTTCTCAAGATCTTTAATTTCCATAATTAAATAACTGTATAGAATACAGCATTTATAATTTCGACTACATAAGAGTTGTCGAAGTTTGAAAATTAAAGTTGAATTTTAGAGTAAGATCTAAGAATTTTTATTTTGTCTGTATGAATGTTAATAAAAGTTTGGTTTTGTCTGCATAACTGTTATTAAGAGTTTTTTTACATTAAGGTTATCAAGAGTTGTAAAATTAATCTTTAATTTTTACATGAAGAAACGACCTTATACTTGCCAGCCTTTTACCTTGAAAAGGTTTGTTTGGGGGGGGGGGAGAGATTTCACTACTTTTAAAAGGTATATAATATGTAAATTACAAAGAATAGTTAACATCAACTAAATAAGTAATAAATTTAAAATATTAATGTACATTTGCTCATGGATTATTGTAATAATAATAATAATTATTTTTTAGACACTATCTGTAGAGTAAATAGTTTTTTTAGATCATTATTATTTACCAAGAAATCTATCTTTTCCACACCACCCTCCAGGTAAATAGAATAGCGCGTTTTTTTCCTTTATTGACAATAAATTTTATGTTAAGTTCCATAATGATTTGTTTCGCAAATATACATCAAAGAAATCTGTACGTCTAAAATTATTGCTAATTAATTAACTGATAACTGCTTTCTCGAAAGCATTTGTACGTTACGTATACTATTGTCATGCAGACCATGAGTGATATAGCATTTTAATATTTATACAAGTTTATATCGTATCCTTTACAATTGTTCAATCTATATTATGGAATAATGAAAATAATATTTAGAATAAAAAGAAGTATATGTAAGTTAATTTCCAATATCCCTATGATTATTTATGATAGATGTATTATCATTTTTAATGCAACCCACCTAATTCGGTAAACGTTTAGAAAACTGTAATCGAATTCAAACTTTATGAAAACCTGTAAAAAATAGTGTCAGTAAAGTTGTGGTATCCCCTGTATGACTTTCACATAAATACTTACACGGTTGACATCATAAATTTAGTGTCAATATTGAATAGTGTCATTTAGCAAACAAGTTATAGTTTATTAAATATATTCTAAATTGAGTTCTATTGAGTTCTATTGAGTTCTATTCTAAATTGAATTGAGTCATTTAGCAAACAAGTTATAGCTTATTAAATATATTCTAAATTTATAGCTTTTAAGGTAAGATGTATTTAAAGCAATCAGCTACTAACGTAGTGTTTATTTATGAACTACAATATATACACTAGAGTGACCTAACCAGGCATGGCAAAAAAATTCCATTCCGTTATGATCTGTTGAATGTATATAGATAATATAAATTGTCAAGCCAGTCACTTAGAGGGATAATCTAAAAATTTTCCAGTTGATACGGCTCAGCAGTTTTGAATTATTGAATTTTGAAATTTCTAATCTCTGATTATCTCAATACTGCTAAACTATACCATCTTCAAAATTCTTATACTATCCCTCTAAGTAGTGGGCTTGAAAACTTGTATGATCTTTTTACCTTTTAGGAAAAGAGACGCTCAACCCACATTCTGGAAACTGCCTGAACTCTGGCATTCTGAAAATTAAAAATAACTATTTTTGAATTGAGCAAATCAATCAGAGGGATAGCATATGAAATTTAAAGTTAATCGTCTAGACCAATTTTTAGCTCTTCGATTTTGAATGCCTTATATGATGATTATTTTGAAATTGGTCTATATGGTAAACTTCAAATTTCTCATGATATCCCTCTGATTGGTATGTTTAACGAAAACTTAGTTATTTTTAATTTTCAGAGTGACCAAAATGCTTCTGAGTGATTCTACGTATAAACCTTTTAAGCCTTAAAAACAAGTGTTCAACTTGATCGATCATCAATATCGAAGACACAAACATTTGAAAAGATAGCTTAGCTCATTATAAAAGAACCTGTGAAAGTCCCAGAATATCACAGGTCTTGGTTTCTCTGTGAGAAATAAATATAACAGCTCATTTATTAAAAAGCACAAGTTTATTAAAAATGACTTGTTAAAAAAATCTAGGTAAAACAGTGAAATATTAGCGTAATCCAGAGAAATTTTGTTGCACGACATTATAAAAATACTATAGAATATCCGTATACATTCAGTTTTAACATTTACAATAATTAAAATAAACTAATCAAGATTTTATACTTTGAAAAGCGCACCCGGGTGCCATATACTCCATATGTAATAGTTTCAAGGATATTTGACTTATATAAAAGTCAATAAACCATTAATTATAATCAATACATCCATGCTCATTAATCATTTTTATTTAGTTTCATTTAAAAATAAATTTTAAAAAATATTTTTGAAGACAGAGCAAATTAAGCTCTAGCAGAAGGAACTATCTTTCCATCTCTCTCTAATAAATGCATAAATGTACCAAAATTAGATTTTGGAACAATTTAAAAAATTTTTAGGAAATATTGACGGTAATTGAAAAACAAAATAAAACACTTTCTCTAGCTATTCATAAGAATCCCTTTCGACGAACAGCCTGAGAGTCTACCTCCCAGGAGACGATAGGAAAAGTTATAAACTATTCATATATACTTAAACAACTTAGAAACTTTCATGCATGAGCGATGCATATTCTTGATACTTCACTAGCTTCTCACAATAGAAAATAATTTTTTCCTTTTATAAACTGAATATTCTCTGAACCAAGAAAATAAAACACTTTTACTATCTATTCATAAGAATTATTTTGACGTACAGCCTCAGAGTCTATCTCCCAGGAGACGATAGGAAAAGTTAACATAAGCACTTCCACAATTGTAGAAACTTTCTTGCGTGGAAGATTGGATATAATCGTAACACTCAACCAACTTTTCACATCACAAGAAAATTATATAAACAGGAAATTCTGTATAAATTTTCTTTGATTCTTGAACCATAAAAATACAACACTTTCACTAGCTTCTCATCAGGATCCCTTTCCACGAATAGCCTGAGAGTCTACCTCCCAGGAGACGATAGGAAAAGTTATGAATTATTCATATACACTTAAACAACTTAGAATCTTTCATGCATGAGCGATGCATATTCTTGACACTTCACTAGCTTCTCACAATACAAGACAATTTTTTCCTTATATAAACTGAATATTCTCTGAACCAAGAAAATAAAACACTTTTACTATCTATTCATAAGAATTCTTTTCGACGTACAGCCTCAGAGTCTATCTCCCAGGAGACGATAGGAAAAGTTAACATAAGCATTTCCACAATTGTAGAAACTTTCTTGCGTGGAGGATTGAATATAATCGTAACAATCAACCAACTTGTCACATCACAAGAAAATTATATAAACAGGAAATTCTGTATAAATTTTCTTTGATTCTTGGACGATGAAAATACAACACTTTCACTAGCTTCTCATCAGGATCCCTTTTGACGAATAGCCTGAGAGTCTACCTCCCAGGAGACGATAGGAAAAGTTATGAATTATTCATATACACTTAAACAACTTAGAAACTTTCATGCATGAGCGATGCATATTCTTGACACTTCACTAGCTTCTCACAATACAAGACAATTTTTTCCTTATACTGAATATTCTCTATGTTAAAACTTTCTTCGATTCTTGAACCAAGACTATAAAACACACTAGCTATTTGTAAGGATCCCTTTCGATGTATAGCCTGAGAGTCTATCTCCCAGGAGACGATAGGAACATTTAATAATTGTTCATAAGCACTTCCACAATTGTAGAAACTTTCTTGCGTGGAAGATTGAATATAATCCTAACACTTAACCAACTTGTCACATGACAAGAAAATTATATAAACTGGAAATTCTGTATAAATTTTCTTTGATTCTTGGATGATGAAAATACAACACTGTCACTAGCTTCTCATCAGGATCCCTTTCGACGAATAGCCTGAGAGTCTACCTCCCTGGAGACGATAGAAAAAATTACACATCCACTTCAAGAATGTAGAAACTTGCTTGAAAGGTGAACCCAGGAGACGATAGAAAAAGTTACATATTCACTTCAACAACGTAAACTTTCTTGAAAGATGAATTCTTAACAATTTACTAGCTGCCACATCACAGAATAGTTATTTCTTTATATAATCTAATAGTAAAAAAACCTGAAAAATAAAAGGATATATTTTAACAAAGAATCAGTTCATGAATCTTTCATGTATTGTATATTTAAAAAAAAAAGTACAACTAAATACTTATCTAATTTGAGGCTATTAGTCTTGTTTGTGAAAATTTTTCATAATTATATCTGTCAGTTTTTAAATATTTCATCAAACCCAGCTTTATAAATTGCATATTATGTTGAAAATAAAAACACTTTGGTACTTTATTTTGTACAATACTTATTTTTCTTTAACACTGCATATGTGTTATTGTATTGAAAAATCAAAAAATGTGAATACACTGTCGTCTGCTCTTCTGTACACTTGATGAACTGTATAGATGCAAGCAATAGTATACGTAGAGCTGACGTCACGAACTATGACGTACTTCCGGGGAGAACATTTTTCGCCACGGGAGAAGAATTTTAGCGTTGAAGAATTCGTGACCCCGAACCTTCATTTCATAATATCTTTTGATAGAAGCCATTTCACAATATATGATCCTGAAGTGATTTTGCTAGTTTTATTCCAAGCTTTCATTTGAGTGCTCATAAGTGAGAAACAAAGCTCTTAATGCGAAGAAAACCGAATGTCACATCTCCAACAGGGCCTATGAGACGTATATAGGGTCTGGCTATAGCGCCCGACGGCGGCGTATGTACTGACGTACATTATACTTGCCATCGAGGCGCTACCGCGCCCCTTGATATACGCTTCCCCTCGATCACCGACGCTTCCCCCACTCTTGGCGCGCGCGGCGTTTTTGCCCATGTTTAACCGCTTTTTTAGGCTGCTTAGAGGCATGCTATCGAAAAAGTAAACAATGCGTTTTGTTGTGTGAAACGTCAACTTTACAAAACATTTTTTAATTTTTAAATAGGACCAAAATTAGACGAGCGGGAACGACTGCAAATTCGGTCATGTAAATATTCACATCGCTATAACTACAAAAATAATTGTTGTACAGTGCCAAATTTTTTTTTGTATAAAGTACGTATGCATACCTTCTTAAACCCAAAATTTTAGTTCTTAATGTGCAAAAACGGCCGACTTATGATTTTTTAAAAATTCGGCATATTTTAACGCTTTCTTCTATATATCTCGGCTTCCATTCATGCTACCGAGCTTTTCAATAGCTCATTTTCTTTGAAATTTAATACTACACAAAATGCATATTGTTGTTTTTTTCCGTATCTTTAATAGTTTTTGACTTATGTGCGAAAAACCGAAAAAAAATGCAAAAAAATCACATTTGTGCAAGTTAATTATTAATAAAAAAATGCAATTCCCAGAGAAATCGGTGGGCAATATTTTTTTATCAATGTACACATTATTATTGATCAATTCGCCGACTTCTCTACCTGTAGGCTTTACCACTTGAAAATTGTCCCTTTTTTAGCTCTATTGCTTGGCCTATAGAACCCATCTATAATGAGCTCTGCTCCGACACCCTTCTATCACGCTGCTTGGGTGCGTATACTCAGAACAATAACGAGTCGTTTAATGCTGTAGTGTGGTCAATTTCTCCAAAGACGGTTTCAAGCGGTAAGACTATAGTTGACATTGCGACTGACGTAGCTATCATTGCCTTCAATGGCGGCTTTTCGGGTCTGTTTAACATTTACGATGCTCTTGGATTAACTGTTGGACCAAACATGTACGAGTTTTGCATGGAAACAGACGACAATCGCGTCAAAACCGCTGAGCATCGTATGTCTGATTTTGCGAAAGAGGCCAGGCGCAGCATTATATCAGACAAAAAAGCAGAAGAAGAAGAAAATAAAGATCTGGAAGGTCAATTATATGGTGCGGGGATAGCAGATTGAAGGTAAAAAATTATTACGGACCGTACTTCTGCAATTCTTAAGATTTATAGCATTTCGAAACTTCAAATGCGTTTTTCTCGAAATCATGTTTTCATAGACGGCAAGCAGTAGATCTCAAAGAGTTTAGATCCGATTGACTTGAAATTTTAACAGTAGCTTCTTTGTTTGATTACCTAATGAAGTACACACGATTATGGCAAATAATTAACAAAAAAAATTGTTATAAACAATTAAAGTCGACTTTTTTCGTCAAAAACACGATCGTTTTTTCAAACAATCGCCATTTCGCGAAAAAAAATTTTAAAAATATAATCTTGTGTATTTCACTAGCCCAACTCATGTAGATAATGAAGAAAAAATCTTTTTGTTATAGGTGGAGTTGGAAAAGACTTCTACTGCTCGCCGCAAAACACTTTTTTAAAAAAGCGGTTCACGAGAAGTACTGTATCGCCGCCATTTTGTAAAAAAAAATTCTGATAAAATTTTTTTCTGCTTTTCAAGAGCCACTTAACTAATTGTTATATCATTTATATACCTATAATTAAAAATGTATTTTTAAAAAATGAATTAACAATGCCTTGTTTTTTAAACAATAAGGGAGATATAACCCCTTAACTGGTAACTGCTTTCTTGAAAGCATTTGTACGTTATGTATACTATTGTCATGCAGAACATGAGTGATATAGCATTTTAATATTTATACAAGTTTACATCGTATCCTTCACAATTGTTTAATCTATACTATAGAATAATGAAAATAATATTTAGAATAAAAAGAAGTATATGTAAGTTAGTTTCCAATATCCCTATGATTCTTTATGATAGACGTATTATCATTTTTAATGCAACCCACCTAATTCGGTAAACGTTTAGAAAACTGTAATCGAATTTAAACTTTATGAAAACTTGTAAAAAATAGTGTCAGTAAGGTTGTGGTATCCCCTGTATGACTTTCACATAAATACTTACACGGTTGACATCATAAATTTAGTGTCTAAATTTTCAGGTAGGTCTCCCTAAAAATCATCTAGACCATATTTGAGCTGTTCAATATTGAATACTATAAAAACTTTCGTCGATACTAAAAAATGAAAATTTCACTAGCTTGTCATGTCAAAAGAATATTTTCCTTGTAAAATCTGATAGTTGTATGCCTTCATAAGTTCTCGTTACCATATACTAAACAAAAAATGCTTTTCCCTTGAGAAAAGCTATTTACATCTGAAATCTGAGTATACTTGCTCTCTCCAAATTGCGAACAAATTCTAAACCACTTGTCTTCTGAACTTATAGATTAATTATAAATAGGAAAACATCCACTGTAAATCTGTAAAAACTTTCAATGATAAATAAATGATGCAAACACAACACTTTCACTAGCTTGTCACATAACAAGAAAATTATCTATAATCTTATAGTTGAATAATGCCTTCCAGTGAAACTTGAAAAAGTCTCGTTACATCTAAAATCTGAGTATACTTGCTCTCTCAAAATTGGGTGAAAATTCTAAATCACTTGTTTTCTGAACTTGTGCAATAATTATAAATCTTGAAAAAATCCTTTGCTCATCACTAGCTTCTGACAGGAATTCCTTCGCTTTATAACATGACAGTTGCGTAACTTCTTAATAAAAATAGAAAAACATGCACTGCAAACACTAAAAACTTTCTTCGATACTAAAAAATGAAAATTTCACCAGCTTGTCACGTCACAAAAATTCTTCGCTTGTAAAATTGTATGCCATCACAAGTTCTCTTTATACCTTATACTAAGTAAAATATGCTTTTCCATTAAGAAAAGTCTCGTTACATCTGGAACCACTTGTCTTCTGAACTTATAGAAAAATAACGAAACTTTCAATCATACTTAAAAAGCACAACACTTTCACTAGCTTGTCACATAACAAGAAAATTATCTATAATCTTATAGTTGAATAATGCCTTCCAGTGAAACTTGAAAAAGTCTCGTTACATCTGGAATGTGACTATACTTGCTCTCTCAAAATTGGGAGAAACTTCTAAAAAATCACTTGTCTTCTGAACTTGTATAATAATTATAAATCTTGAAAAAATCCTTTGCACATCACTAGCTTCTGACAGGAATTCTTTCGCTTTATAACATGACAGTTGCGTAACTTCTTAATAAAAATAGAAAAACATGCACTGCAAACACTAAAAACTTTCTTCGATACTAAAAAATGAAAATTTCACTAGCTTGTCACGTCACAAGAATTCTTCGCTTGTAAAATTGTATGCCATCACAAGTTCTCTTTATACCGTATACTAAGTAAAACATGCTTTTCCATTAAGAAAAGTCTCGTTACATCTGGAACCACTTGTCTTCTGAACTTATAGAAAAATAACAAAACTTTCAATCATACTTAAAAAGCACAACACTTTCACTAGCTTGTCACATAACAAGAAAATTATCTATAATCTTATAGTTGAATAATGCCTTCCAGTGAAACTTGAAAAAGTCTCGTTACATCTGGAATGTGACTATACTTGCTCTCTCAAAATTGGGATAAACTTCTAAAAAATCACTTGTCTTCTGAACTTGTATAATAATTATAAATCTTGAAAAAATCCTTTGCACATCACTAGCTTCTGACAGGAATTCCTTCGCTTTATAACATGACAGTTGCGTAACTTCTTAATAAAAATAGAAAAACATGCACTGCAAACACTAAAAACTTTCTTCGATACTAAAAAATGAAAAATTCACTAGCTTGTCACGTCACAAGAATTCTTCGCTTGTAAAATTATATGCCATCACAAGTTCTCTTTATACCGTATAGTAAGTAAAACATGCTTTTCCATTGAGAAAAGTCTCGTTACATCTGGAACCACTTGTCTTCTGAACTTATAGAATAATAACAAAACTTTCAATCATACTTAAAAAGCACAACACTTTCACTAGCTTGTCACATAACAAGAAAATTGTTTATAATTCTGATAGTTGTATGCCTTCCAGTAAAACCTGAAAAATAAAAGAGATCATTTTAACAAAGAATCAGTTCACAAAATCTTTCATTATATTATGTACGAAAAGAAGTAAAACTAAGTACTTATCTAATTCTAGCCTTTTCGTTATGTTTGTGAGATGTCTTAACATAACCGCGCCTCTTGATATGTTTGAAAATAAAATCACTTCACTATTAATTTATTGTATCATCATGTGTTAATGTATATATGAGATACTTTTTCTTTTCTTTAACACTACGTGTTTATTGTACATAGAAAAAATTAAAATTAAAATGTAAATACACAGTAGGCGGTAGGAACCAGCTGATCCGCTCATCTGCATATATAAACTGCACAGATACAATACACATTAATATAATACTAGGGGATCATTTGCGCGCGTAAACGCGCGCGTTGGTTTTGTGGTATATGAACTTTAAATGTATTATGTGTAGTAGGTTAATGTATATTAACTTATTAATATTATTCTTTAAATAATTATTTTGTACAAATGAAATATATTAAATATATTTTTATTAAATTGATGGTTATTAAATAAAACTGATAATTTAAGAAATTTTATTGTATCAGACGTTGTAAGTATAGAAGCACTGCGCATATGCTCGACGACACAATAATCACTTTACAGTTCTTATATCACTAAAAACTTTGTATTAACTCTTTATTTATTTTTCAAAAATTAAAATAAAACTAAAATTTTTTTTCTTTACTATATATTCTCTTTGATTCTCTCTTTAAGTATTTTGATAATTCAATTATTCACAGCTTTAACATTATCTAAAATTTAACTGAAGGAAAAAACATTCTCACAAATTCTTTAAAATATTATAAATTAATTAATACTATAAATTAATTTGTCTCTGTTCTTTAATTTCTCGATTCTCTGCTCTTTTAAATACTTGTCTTTCTTGAGTTGAATTATGAAAATTATTCAGGTTTCAAATTAATAGAAATTTTACTTAAAAACATTTTCTTTGAAATGCTTTAAAATCTTTATTCTACTCAATAATTCAACTTTAAACAAGCTCGTATATGGCTCTTTTTCGTCTATAGGAAAGGTAATAGCCATTAACAATCTCTATATTATTCAATTGCCCAACTTTAAGAAAAATATTTCCTCTCAATAAATATCTTAAATATTATTTAAATTAATTTGTCTCTCTGTTCTTTAATTTCTCGATTATTTTTGCGGAAAAGCAGTGAAGTGAACCCACTTTCCTCTGACACAGTTCACGCGGTGACACTGCCTTTGATCTCTACAATTCTTATATCACGAAAAACTTTGTATTAACTCTTTATTTATTTTTCAAAAATTCGATTAAAATAAAACTAAAATTTTTTTTCTTTACTCTGTATTCTCTTTCATTCTCTCTTTAAGTATTTTGATAATTCAATTATTCACAGCTTTTACATTATTTAAAATTTCACTGAAGAAAAAAAAATTCTCACAGTGATATGTTGAGGTCAGCTATGGCAGATTTTCAAACAAGCGCAACTTCGTTTGTCCATTGAAAATGATAACGTCGTTAATTGTCAGTTCCAGGCTTTAATGAAAAACGTAATTGTAACCCTTGAGGTGAATCGAGATCTTGTTTTTTTAGTTCTTAGTAGTATATGGTACCACTTTCTGTCAACCTCCCACCTCCTCCCCTCGGATCCCCAAAAGAGGGGGAAACCGTGAGGAGGGGGTGTATTCGACAGAAAGTGACACCATTATAGACATATTGAACACCCATCCCCCCCACCCCCTCACCCCACACACACACACACACACTCTCTCTCTCTATACCTCCACCCTTTCTCTCTCTCTCTCCTTCTCTCTCTCTCCTTCTCTCTCTCTCTCTATACCTCCACCCTTTATCTCTCTCTCTCTCTCTCTCACCGTTTTAGTAGCTGCATCGCTCTCCATATGTCTCGGCCTTGTACCTCTCTCTCTCTCTCGCGTGGCTGTCTCTCTCTCCTTCTCCCCTCTCCTTCTCTCCTTCTCTCTCTCTCTCTCTCTCTCTCTCTCACCGTTTTTTATAGCTGCGTCGCTCGCTGTGTCTCGGCCGCGTACCTCGTGGCTGTCTCTCTCCTTTCCTTCTCTTCTTTCTCTCTCTCTCTTTCTCTCTCACCGTTTTTTATAGCTGCGTCGCTCGTTGTATGTCACGACCGCGTACTTCTCTCTCGCGCCTACCTCGCGCAGCTGATGCGCTCATCGCGCGTGGCTGGCGCGGCCTCTCTCTCTCTCCTTCTCTCTATCTCTCTCTCTGCCTCCTTCTCCTATCTGCTTTTTTCTGCGCATCGAAAGTCGCGAACACCGTAATCAAGACGCGTTGCACGTGGGTGATGCTGCGCTTGCACTTTTTCTACGACCGCTGATGAAGAGTGTAATATTTCAATATATATGTATTGAAATGTTATACAAAGGCGTCTAATATAGTAGAATTCAAACGTATGAAATCTGACGAAGCCAGAACTTTCCAGTTTTATAAGGCTTTTGTCGTTGATCAACTAAAAAAAATGAATATAGCAGCGTAAACGTTTATGTCATTTCAGATTGGATGCAGACCACTTTCTGTCCTGAGAGTAGGAGGTTTTAGGGTAGAGGAAGAGTGAGATGTGGGTTGGGGATGGCGTACCAGAATGCAGTATATAGTCTGACCTAAGGATTCTTTCTTAATAAATAATAAAGCAATCAATTTTTCAATAGTTTATTTTACCATATTAATAAAGGATTACATATGCGTATTAATTTAACCTAATTTTATATGCTATATTTATAAAGTTATACATGTGTCCCGATACAATTTTCTTGTAGCATATGCTTAAAATCGTCTATTTCAATATTTTTTAAATAAACGCATACCTGACAACATTTGTTAACAATAACATCCGTCGTGAGCAATTCTTTTTCATCGTTGGTTTAAATAGAATTTGTATCATGTCAACCGAGCAATAAGAAATAGCAGCGTTTGCATGAGTAAAGAATGTACTCGTTGTTATATTACAGCAGTGACATTTTAGAACTGCAGCTCTGCAAATATCTGACTGAGTATCTACCATTTCCAATAAAATCGCTGTCAGCAAATTTTTTACAACGTACGAATTTTCTAACAATATCGTCATTCTTGGTTAGATTATCAGAAAAATTATTTATAAACTTCTTGAAACCGAAACCCCTACACATATAATGTAAAAACATAATACAATATTGTCCACAAACATCAGATGACGAATCTTGTAGACGTGTCGCATTCCAACGAAAATGTTTACAATTCTTTCTTAATCGGTTAATATGTTCAGCAATAAATCGCGGATTTCCAAAGCTATCAAAATATAAAGCTTCACCCGACTTATTTACGTATATAGCAACCCAATGCATGCCAGGTTTCGTATGATCATCGGTATTCACGACGATTGCTGTTGGGTTGGACCATACTCGAGGTATCTGATCAGCCGGAAATACACCAGCAGTATGTGCACGCATGCGTGACAAAATTTTCAATATCTGAAGACTATCCATTGTAAAAAAATAGACCTGAGGCCTGAGTAATAGTCAACATCTATTTTTTATAGCTCTTACTACAACTAATGTATGAGTGCTATGGCTAGGCTATTTATATATATACTCCTAAAACGACATCTTTGTTCAAAATCGCTAACCACTAAAATCAATGATTGCTTGACGCGATGCGTCTATTTCTAAAATATTATCATATTCGGCATAAATTATACAATTAACCGTACTTGTTAAAGGATCATCAAAGCGTACATCTAGACGAACGCTGCCGTGTTTAACCAAATTCCAATGTGTGTTATCATTTGCAGACAAATCAGGGGTGAGGTCAAAAGCAAACAGGCAATAACCGTTCGGATATGACTGCCGTGTGATTTTATTACCTTCGTTGAGAAAATGTATACCTGTGCCAGAAAATAAAGTATGGTAGGCATCAACGTATAAGTTGTTCGTTTTAAAATCTGGTTGTAGTGGTTTCGAAGGTATTTGAACACCATCAATGTATAAACATAAACAGTTTATATTAAAATGTTCAAAATTAAAGGGATTGAGCGATCTATCACCGTTAAAAGCATTGTTTTTTACAAAACCAATTATAATCCGTTTTGGTAACTGTCCTAAAATAATATTGTCCAAAGTTTCACCGTGAATACCACTATGCATGGTTATAGCTTTAACTTCCACTCTTGTAAGAGGATATTTGGCTGTTGTCTTTGAAAGGGCTTGTGCATGTGCTAACAATACACTAGGATTTACTTTAACACGACGAACTAATAAATTTGCCTCCTCTATTTGTACAGAGAAATAACCGGAAGGGTCCATCAAACAAAACTGATCTCTTGATTTTACAAGACGAACTCTAACCTCCACACCATTTAATAACAATCTCTCTTGATTAAGTACATCTGAATGTAAATGGCCTTTCAAATCAACAATTTTTGTTGCCGACAAAAAATTACGGCGTTCAACAAAACCTTTTTTAGTGGTATCAACACTGTCCATAGCCCCAGCAGTGTCATCACTCTACAAAACACTCGTCAAATGCGATGATTTAGCTGCAGGTCCATAGTTTAGAAGTGTTTCAATATATGCTCTATAGGCGTAAGCATTAATTGATGAAGATACTGATTTTTGATTGAAAAACACATCTACTTGATTGAATAAAGAATGTATAAAATTATTCACAGGTCCTGTTTTGGTCACTAGTGCTTTATGAGCGGTAAGAGCCGCACCATCCACATCAGTTTCATTTATACTACAACTTAATCGAACTCTGAGACTTAGCATTGTGTGTGCTAGATCGATATATTCATCACTATTACCAGGTAATACAAACTCTATTGGCGCATCATTTGTTAATGATGATATCGGTTTATATGTCATCCAATGTGAACCTTCTATGGTGGTTTGTGTAGGAGGAATTTCAAACAGAAGTAGTTCCGATTTCAAACATTCACATGAATGACTATGTAGGAATGCCATCTTAACTATCAAAAATATCTCTAGAAGTTCTTTTCTTTTTTCTCTTACTTTTCTTCTTCTTCTTTCTTCTCAAACCATTCGATTTACCCCTTCCAATTTTCACACGATTCTTCTTCTTTCCACCTCCACTTTTCTTTGTTCTTTTTCGGAGCTTTGTTTCACGTTTTACAATGTTACCAGGCCCTGTAAGCAACTGTAACTGAACCGGTTGGTGACGATAAGCTCTTTTATATCCTGACCCCTCCATCAGCTTTTCCAGTTTTTCTTCAGCCTTTCTTTTTAGAATTTCACCAGATTCTCTAATACGGTTTTGAAACGACTCTTTTATAGGTGTGTTTTTCAAACTCACGTCTGACACAATGTTCATCCCTGAACGCAGTGCCTCCTTTCCAACAACCCTAGCGCCACGTGTTAAGAGTGGGAGTACCCGTCGAAATATACCAGCCAAAAACGAACCGATACCTCCGTGACCTCTCTGGTACAGAGAACCTGTGTAAACACGTCCGACTCCTCCTCCACCAATATATCCTGTACCAACTTGTACATTAAAATATTCCTCGTATCTATTCATTTTTTTGTTCTTTGTTTAATCACTGATTTTTTTAAAATGTAGTGTTACGGTCAAAGTCCCAAATCAAATGGAATTGGTTGGCCATACTGATCTCTTATATCAATTTCAATAGTCTGAAATGAGTTGAATAGCAACGAATGGTACATTGGAGGGGAGAATGTTTTGATTATTGTAAAACCATATACATAATTATCTGTACTTAACGGCACAGCTCTTAACATTCGAGATTGAATATCCCCTATGACGTAAGGTTCACAAATATCTGTATAAATCATTAGCATAGATGGTAGGCCATTTGAGAGGTGAGCTGGCCTTTTAGATTCAATCGTAGCATTTTTATCGAATATAAGATTCAATGTTTCAAATCCTAAAATTTTTTGCAATTTATTGGATAAGCATAACTCATGTTGAAATTCGGAACAGGTACTCTCGTTGCATATTCTTTTGATTGTCACGTATTCACCATTTTCAACTTTAAATTCAAAATGTCCTGTTACACACATTAAATTATTTAATTCGTTCAATAACATATCTAAATTTTTATAAATTCCAGGACGGATTGTGCACGCATATGTGTTTAATTTGCCCGTTATAATTTCATCATTTTGAACAATTATATCATAAATTTCTTCCAGTTGCTTATTTGGTTTATTTTTAACCAAAACAAATAATTCTTTAGTATCGGATGACACATGTTGAAACGTCAGCGGAATTTGAGCCTCTGTAAGGGCAACAACCCATTGGCCTTGAAGTTGAAATTGCTGAGGTAATTGTGTAATAAAATGCGTAGTAGTATTTTGAGAAAAATAAGTCATACTACTGTTACTAGGGAGAATAATGTAGAATTGATCCTTCATTGTTTTTATATCTTGTCAATGTCAACTGTCTTCACCCAAGAGTTAAATTTCTCTGGATAGCCTTTCCACGAGACATAATATTCTTTGTTACGACCTTTTCCTCTAGTTTTTAAAATCTCGTTAACTTCAAAAACTGCAGTTTTTAAGTCTTTTCGAACCCTGCTTAATTCTTCAGCGTAGAAAAAACCATCAATATCTTCCCCGGATAAATCTTGCAAAAAATACACAGGTGGTTGACATATATCCGAAACTCGTACAATCTTGAATATCTCTAATGTCCAACCGCTTTCATAACCTTTCGAAAAAACGTTCTGTGCACGACTGACTCGTACCAAATCTCCTACTCTGTATTTAAAGGGTTTGACGACTTGATTGGCATATCGTTTTTGTAAATTTTCACGAGCTTGGCCAGCATTAAATAGTGTCACAGATGCAGGAGTCATTTTTATCGCAGAATGCTTCGTCTTATTATATGATTCCAATATGATAATAAATGATACTTTATTGAACTATTGTTCTTAAAAAGCTATTTACAAAATATACATTTCTTTAACTTATTTTTTTACATTTTGCTATTTTGTACATTCACTTTCATTTTTATACTAATATTTTAACTTATCTCTATGCATGTTTGTCTAAGTGTGTGTATCGTTGAGTGTGTGTATGTGTAAACGTGTCCTTGTATATGTTTTTACTTTGCTTTTTCTACTTTCTTCTCTTATTTTTCTTCATTTTCTTCTTTTCTAGTGTTTTCTTCCATCTTATCTTTTTCTTGTTCTTCTTTTTTCTTCCTTTCATACTCCTCTATTTGCTTTCGCATTTCGCTTTCTATCTTGCTGGCTTCCATCCAAGACTCAATCCGCTTCTTTCTTATAACTTCTCCTTCTATCTTTTTTAAAGCTTTAGTGTCTCTATCCCAACCGTACCACTGATCATCTATCATGATCATTTTGTTTTCTCTTGGCACTGCACACCACCTTCCTTTCTTTTTTCTTTCCTCTTCTATCTCTATTGCTTTTCTTAATAGATATACCTTGTTCTCTCTTTCTTCTCTACTTAACCATTCATCTACATAGTAAATTCTTTCTTCTCTGGCCATCAATCTCCACTGCCATAGATGGTCCCTGTCCTCTTCATTTTTAAATGTGATCGCCACTGTATCCTGATTAATACTCTCTTTCTTCCAGGATGTAGCACCTATTTTTCTTTCAAGCCAGCTTCTCAAAGTTTCTGCTTGCCAATCCTCTCCTTTTTGTATGTATAGGGTCAGCTTTCTTTTCTTTCTTTCCTGCTCTACTTTCTCTTCCTCCTCTTCTTTCTCAATCTCTTTCTGCGATTTTACTTTCTTCTCTAATTCTTTTACTCTCTTTTCTAAATCTTCTACTTTTATTTCCAATGCTTTCTTCTGGTTTTCCTCTTCTTCTTTCTTTCTAGCACAGCTTTCTTCTCTTTCTCTTATTCCTCCCATCATTGCGATGAACCTAACCTCCAGCTCTCTTACTCTTTCAGTTAGATTTTCATTTGTTTTCTTCAGCTTTTCTACTTCTTTTCCACCCATTTTCTTTTCTTTTTTCTTTCACTGTTCTTTTTCTTCTCTCTATTTTCTTTACACTTTTTTTCTTTTTTCTTTTTATCTGCAGCTTGCGTCTTGAGCTCTTTCAATTTTTGTTTATCCTCTTTACTTTGTTGCGTTTGCTAATTCTCTTTTGGTGTCCCGCCATGTGCGTGTTCTTAAATCTCCTTCTTTTTGCCCTAAGGTCTGTTCGGTTCTTTCGCTTGCCTCTTCTCCGTTTCATGGTTTGTTCGTATATGTGCAATCACATTCTCACTCTTGAACTCTATTTTCTTCCTGTTTTCTTTTCCATCTTATTTTATGCAGTATCGCTAAATTTTCATTTTTCCCATTGATTATTTCCTCTACTCTTTTATTTGTTTTAGTACTTTCACATACTTCTATTATATGCTTTAATGTTTCTTTCTCTTTTTTACATAGTCTACATTCTTTTTCTTTTTCTTTCAACCAATATTTGCATGCGCTGCTTTCACTTCCTAGTCTATATCTAGCTTGTATCTCTAGCATGTTTTTCTTTTTTTGTATTCCTCTTCTTAGATATTCTGGCTCTTCTTCGTATATATTTATCACTCTTTTTATTTCTTCTGAGAATCTTGATTTCTGCATTTGTTCTGTCCATTCTTGTCTATCTATGTCTTTTCCTGTCTGTGTTATTTCTGCCCAAAGCGTTTTTCTTTCATCTTTTCCATATATCCTTTAACAGACCATCCTCTTTTTTTTAAGAATTCCTCTCTATTTTTTTCAATTCCAGTTCTTTCATTTTCTCCCATGTTCCTCAAATTTTCTCTTTCCTTTTCTCTCCAGCATTCTCTTAGTATTGATCCTTCTTGTTGCACTCTTAATTTCTCTTCGTATTTTGGAGCTCTTTCTCCTGCTTTTATCGCTATATTTTCTCTTCTCGTCTCTAGCATCAAGCTATGTTTTGGGGTGGTCTTTTCTATTTTCAATACCCATTTCAGGTATTTATCTTGTATTCTTTCTATCTCTTTATACTCCTTCCATTCCCATATTTCTGCGCCGTATAAAAGAATCGATTTCACTAATGAATCGAACAACCTCATCCTTAAGTGCCAATTATCTTTAAATAATCTTTCACCTATACTCCAAGTATTTCCAAGCACTGCATTTGCTTTTGCTCTTATGTACTTTATATGTTCTTCATCTTTATTGTTTTCTTTCAGCTTATATCCCAGATAGTTGAAGGTTTTTACTTGCTCAATTTCTTTTTCATTCCACCTGAAGGTTTCTTTCTTCCTTCTTCCTCCAGCTTTTCTGCAAATCATAATTTTCGTCTTATCTACGTTTAGTTCTAGTCCTTTCTTTTTGATGTATTTCTTAAATCTTTTTATCATCTTTTTCATTTCATCTTCTGTTTCCGCCATCAAGACTACATCATCTGCGTAACTTATACTATATATTTTCCATTTTCCAATTATTAGTCCTCCTTCTTGCCCTTTTCTCATTTCTTTTTCTAGATCCGACATTGCGATATTAAAGATTGTTGAACTTAGAGGGCATCCTTACTATACTTACTCCTTTTTCTATTTCAAACTCTTCTAGAATTTTGTCTTTAATCTTTACTTTGCAGTATGTTTCTTCGTATATCTGTTTTACCTTCTTTATCAATTGTTTGTTTATTTTCTTATCTTTCATCATTCTCCATATTTCTTCTCTCTTTATTTTATCGAAAGCTGCTTTCATGTCTGCAAAGAGTAATGCTTTTCCTTTTTCTTTCTTAATACTTTTTCCTACAGCAGTTTTAAGTGCATAAATTGCATCTATTGTTCCTCTTTGTGTTCTAAATCCCATTTGTGTTTCGTCCAATATCTCTTTTTCTTCTATTTCTTTTCTAATCTTCTTTTCTAAGATATCTGCATAAATTCTATATCCTGTATCCATAAGTGTAATCCCTCTATAATTCTTTGTTTCATGTTTATCTCCTCTTTTGTATAATGGCTTTATTATTCCTGTCTTCCATTCTTTTGGAATATCATCATCTTTCCATATTTTTTTCAATATCTCTGTTAGTTTCTCTTCGATTTTCTCTTCTCCATAGATCCATGCTTCATTCGTTATTCCATCTTCTCCTGCTGCTTTTTTCTTCTTTAGCTTTTTTATCGCTTTTTTCACTTCTGATTGCTCTATGCCTATTTCTTCGTTGCAATTTAATTCTTCCGTATTTTTTCCTTTTATTCTATCTTTTGTTATTTTTTTCTTTCCTTCTAATAGCTTCTTAAAGTGTTCATCCCATTGCTCTTCTGAGATTTTTTCGCTTATGTCTTTAATTTTCTTATTTCTTTTTTTATTTACTATTTCCCAGAAATTTTTGTCTTTTTTCTTTTCCTCTATTTCTTTTATCAGCATCTCTCCTGCTTTTTCTTTTTTCTGTTCAATTAGTTTTTTATAGGCTTTTCTTTCTTCTAGGAATTCATCTTTTGTCCTTATTCCTCTTCTCCAATTCCACAATTTTTTACAAACTTCTTTTTTCTTTCTTCTGCATTCTTGATCCCACCAGTCCTCTTCCTTCTTTATTTTTATCTTTTTTTTCTTCATTAACCTTTTTACTTTGTCTTTTAGGTCAGTCCAGCTCTCTATGTTGCCTATTCCTTTTATTCCTTCTTTGTATATTTCTTTCGCTTTTTCTGACCATTTATTACCTCTTTTGCTTCTTCTTTGTTTTGCTCAATTTCTTTGTTCTCCTCTATTTTTATGATTAATGGGAAGTGATCTGAGATCCACTTTTCCTCAATCGTCATTTGCTTTATTATGTCTCTACCTTCTTCATTTGTTATTCCATAATCTATTACTGAACAGCCATTTCCTCCAGCGTATGTCCATTCACCATCTTCATCACCTTCTATTTCTCCATTTATTATATGGAGTCCTAACTCTTGCAACTCTTCTATCATTCTCTTGCCTTCTTCATTTAGGATATTGTCTTTGGACTTTCTTCTATTTTGATCTTCTTCTTCTATTTCTCTTCCTCCTTTATTAGCGATTCTTGCCTTGAAGTCCCCTGCTATAATTATTTTTTCTCCTTTGTTTAACTCTATCATTTTTTCTATTTCATTCCAATTTCCTTGGATTTCCTCTCTCATATAGGTGATTGCTATATTCATTTTGTTATCCTTATTTTCAATTTCTGCATGTATAAATTCATTTGTTCTTCCTTCATTCCATACTATGTTTTTCTCTTCATTTCTTCTTATTGCAAGTGTCATCCCTCCTCTCGCTCTTCCTCTTTTACTCTTTTTTTCTTTTTTGGCGTGCTTTATTCTTAATTCATAACCTCCAAGGTTTTTTTCAATTATTTCTCTATCATCCTCTTCGATCCATGTTTCCATAAGTCCAATTATATCGTGTTTCCTGATATAATCCCATTCTTTTTTTCTTAGTTTTTTCACACCTGCGATATTCCATATTATTATACTATTTTCTTGTTTTTTTACTTCTTTTTCTTCTTGTTTCTTTATTTGCTATTCTTCCTTTTCTCTTTGGAACCATTTTTCTTCCTGTTCATTCCAGAAGTATTCTTTTCTTCCAATTGTGAATTTATTATACCCTATCCTCACTGTTTCATTACCTTTCTTAACTTCTTTTATTTTGTTCATTACAATTATCTTGTTTCTTCTTTCTTTCCAGGTACTGTCATTATTAATGTAAATCATCTCGTTTTCGCTTTTCAATTTACTTTTGTTTTTCATCACGTTCTCTTTTTCTTCTTTGTTTCCAAGTTTTATTCCCATTCTTTTTTTATTTTCTTCCCCAAAGGTCCATATCTTTTTTATGGAGACTTCAACTCCTATTTTATCTTTTATCCATTCCTTTATTTCTCGTTCTTGCCCTTTTTTCCATGTTTTTCCTATTATAATGATATTGTTTCTGATTTTTTCTCTTTCTTCTCTTTCGGCTGTCCAGTCTAATTGTCTCTTTCTTCTTTCATTATTTGATTCTTCTTTATCCTCTTCTTCTTTATCTTCTTTTTTTCCTTCTTTCTCTTTTTCTAACTCTTTAATTCTTATTTCCATTTCTTCTATTTTGTTTCCTATATCTTCTTCTTCTTTTTCTTTTGCTCTATTTATTTCTTCTTTTATTTCGGCCTTCGCCTTTTCTACTTCTTCCTTACTCTTTTTTTCTAGCTCTTCTATTCTTGTTTCTAACTTTTTGTTTATTTTTTCTTGCTTCTCTCTTTCTTTAGCTGCTTCTTTACTCAGAGCGCTGAGTACTTCTTTGATTGAACTTTCTATCATTTCTTTCAGTTCTTTTCTTTTCTTTTCTTCTTTTTCTTTATCTTTGTCCTTGTCATTTTTCAATCTTTCTTCTATTCTTTTCATGCTCGCCATTACTTCTTTGACGTTTCTTTCTAAGCTTTTCGTTTTTTCTTCTTTATCCGTCATTTCAGAATTTTCTTGCTTCTTTTCTTGGCTTTCGCTAGGTCTTCCTTCCCACGTGTTGCTTCTTGTTCTCGTCGGAGTCTTTTTATACTTTCTTTTTCACTTTTCTCTACTTCTTTTTCTTCTAATTCTTTTCTCTCTTTTCTCTTTACTCTTGGTGCCAGTATTGGGTTTTCGTTATTATTTACGAGGTATTCCCGTCTTTCTTTTTTATTTATATCTTTTTCTTCTTTCCTTTCTTTTGAGTCTTTACTCATATCTTTCCTCTGTTTTTGAAGTGCTTACTTATTTCTTTTTGCGGCTAACTTCAGAGCGCTCAGGTTCCTCAGTTTTGGATCCCTTTGCGCTCTGTCGTTTTTCTTCGCTTCCTAACCTCTCTTATTTTTTCTCACTCCTCAGCACTCTTTTCTCTTACTCTTTTACTTATTTTCTATTTGCTTTTCTTTTGCTCACTTTTACTATTTTTTTTGCTCTTTCTTTACCGCACGTTCACACAATTTATTCTTTATCTTAACCTTTTTTTCAATACATACTACGCTCACACGCGACTCACACGTCCACTCATGCTCGCGGCCCTAGTTCTCATGATTCCAATATGTTTGTTAAAATATCAATGTATCGACGAGTGTTTTCGTGTGTAAAGTATCTCCATATTCTTTCTTTTATAGTTCTTATGAATCTTTCTGCGACAGCTACTTTAGTGTCGGGACTACGCGCTACTCTATAAAGTATTTCATGCTGTTTTAAAAACTCTTGCATCGCACAACCAACAAATTCTTTACCTTTGTCAGTTTGTAGATACACTGGTTGACGTTTATTACTCTTTGATAAAATATTCTGAAAACCATTGGCAACGTTTTTTGAAGTTTTATCTTTAAGAGGTTCAGCCCAATCGTATTTACTTAACACATCGATAATGACCAAAACATAAGAAAAACCATCATTGTAAGTTTTTATAGCTTTCATGTCCATTAAATCAGCTTCCCATAAATCATCAATATTGCGTACATTATAATTACGCCTACGAAATCGATGTTTAACGGGTTTATGTAGATTGTAAGGGTCTTGGCTTTCAAGCCATTCAACTACTTCCTTACGCTTATGTGTTTTTCTAGCGGCATTCGAAAGCTTGCTAATACCGTCGTATGCGGAAGGAAGATAAGGGCTGTAGTAAAGATTTACTAGTGAATTATCCATAATACACAATTTTTATTCTTTTAATTCACAAGCTTGTTTACAGGTTTATTTCTTAGATTTTTTAATATTTTTTGCTGTATTCTTCTGTTTCTTCTTCTTCTTCCTCAAGGCGTTCTTGATACGGGAAAAAAACTTTTCAAACGTTATTTTGCTCACCATACAACAAGCTATCATCAATGCCAAAGTTCTCTCATCCGGTGGTGTTTCACCCGCTAATATACGGGAAAATGCGTATTCGGCTAAAATTCTGTCAGCTTGACGGTGATCTCCTTTTTTGTCTGCATAAGTCAAATCGTGCTGACGACAAGCTTCATCTAAAGGGTATATACCAACATCGCCTCGTTCAATACGCTCAGCCAATTTCGTACCAGGTCCGCAAAATTTGTAACCAGGTACATGCATTTCAAAAGGAAGTAAATTAATTAATTCATCTAAAACACTATTCTGATCTTCTTTTTTTTCGCTATAAATAACTAGTTCTTCTTCTGCTTTCTTTTGGTCGAAGCGGCTAGCGTCTTCCATTTTTGTGTTCCTATGACTGGTTTTCTTTTGGGAGTAGTAAAAAATTTTTTTCGTACACTGACACCCACTGGCGGTGTAGCAAAATCTTGATTCTCATTATCCTCCTCGCTGGCTATTGATGTACTACCGCTGCTGCTGTCTGATTCATCATTTTGTTGTGTTGGAAAGATAACAGCGCCATCTATTTTATCAGCTACCGTTTGGGTCATGTTTTTCAATATACGCCTATTTCCAAGGTATTCTCTTGGAACACACAAATCGTGAAGCACTTTGGCAAATTGCAAATGCCCTGGTGGTGGTACAGCAGATTTTCTTTCTCTCATAGCGTAATTTATCAAGTCAATAATATTACCATTACTAACACGCTTTCCATGTATGATAATACCACCATTGTGATCCCACTTTATATTATCACTAACATGTAACCGTTTTAAGAGTTTAGCTGCATTATTTCTGTAGCGTGCTGGTACAGTTTCAATAATAGCATCGTCCCTATGTATTTCCTCATCTTTCTTCGTTTTATCATCTCTGCTGTCTTTCTTAATTTTATCAACACACACATCTGTATTGTCATTATTTTTGAAATGTAAATAACGCTGCAGGACTTCGCGATACAATGACCATTTTTCTCTCTCATTTTTATATAATGGTGAATTTAATATTTCACTCATTTCTGCATCCAACCTGCTAGTCACAGACCCCGGTGTTTGTACAGATTTTAACACCTGATTTAACTGCTGTTCTGGTTGTCGTTCGCAAGCCGTTAGTGTACATTGGAGAAGATCCAAAGATTCTTGAGGTAATAGAACCATTTTTCGAGCATGCTCCATTTTATCTGCTGATGAGGGCCGACAAAACTGTTCCAATAATAGGCGCAAGTAATGTAGGTAAAAACCCACCACGTTGTACAATAATTTTCTTCTTCTTCGATAAACTCACAGAAGGTTCTGCTAATCGTCGAAGAGTATTTACGTGTTTACGCAGATTCGTTTTATGCTTCTTTTGAAGAGGTATGTTTCCAACAAGTACATTTAATGCACACTCACAGATACGTCTAACTATTTTATTATCTAATCTTTGTATAAGAGCATTCCTTTGATTAGTATTAAGATGATAGATAGCCTCAAGAATCACAGCTTCTTTCCGCCGAAACGGTGAGTGGTTATGCGGAGCCATTAGAGAGAAACAACAGGTGTTAGGTTGGAAGATTGATCGCTCATACTCCTTTTTTTAGGTACATACACGTACTGGTGTTCGTCACTTGGAAAAATACAACTTCGAAATCGACAATTTTCGACTGTATCTTATTTCAAATCCAGTAAGAGATAACCGTAAGCTTTTGAAGTTGCATCCCAATAAGCCTCTTGTAAAAACTTTGGATTATCTGGATATATTTGTCGTGAAAGATGTAAAATTTGCGATTTATCGCGTAAATTTCTAAAAATTACTATATACTGGGCGTTCAACGATATATCACGTTGGCCTTTACCTTGATGAAATATATTCTGACTGATGTAGAATACCGAAAGCGAGTGATGGTGAGAACCTTTTGAGAAAATGTCAATAATTGCTCCTCCAGACGATGTTTCACGCATTAAATCATCAATTATTATTAGTTTAGGCCTTGGATCGTTAGCGTAATCTGAACTTTGTGGTAACCCTTCACGAAATTCAATGTTTCTACCTTTAAAAGTCTTGTAACTCGATTGCCACTCTGCGTAGTAAACAATAATACGTTTGATTTCTGTGTCACACAACTGATCAATGTATTTTATGAATTTTTTTACAAATTCTGTTTTACCGCAACCTGTTGGACCACACAAAATCCAAGTGAACGGATGTTTCCACTGCATAGACATTGCAAATACTAACGAACTCTTCACCGATTACAGTGAATACAAGTCTTTTTGTAGCATTATCAGAATAAGAATGGAGGGGGAAGTTTTCTCCTAAATAGGCTACTCGTTCAGAGTAGTGATGACGTAAGACTGATCCAACATTACTAAGTTAAGAAAAGAAAACACGTATAATTGTAGTGATCTTCTGACGGCAAACACAGCATTTTTTCATTCTTGGTCCACATTTCATGCAAGTAAGAATATGCCCACATGGCAAAAATACCATTTCGAGTTTTTCATGATAGCATATTTTAAAAAGATGTTCATCACAGCTGGTTTTTTCTTTTTCATTTGTCACTACGTGTTTGTTTTCATTTGTTTGATTGGGAAATTTTAACGGTCCACAAACGTCTCGCCCACGGTCCATGGGTGTCAAACATTCATTTACAACAATCGGCACGTTACCACAAGGTTTCTTACAAATAAATCGACAGCGTCCACCCCAACGTTGATGTTCCACCATGGGGTTATCTCCTTCTTCCCAACGACAAATCTCCGTTGAACATTCAAAACATCGTACTCTATCGATCTGGTTGGTAAAGTAAAAACCTGCTGCTGCTAGCTCCGCCGGTTGTACATGTTGAGATGGCCAGTTCTCAAAACTTCGCAGTCTTACTACTTCAAATCTATAATCCATGGCGATGTTAACACATTAAGATCTAACGTTATATTGATACGAGCTGTACCGTGACATTCCTTTAATACTATTCTTGAACGATCTATGTAGTGTGGATATCAAGGTTGAGAATTCACGATTGTTAGATCATATAACAAGAATGTGCAAATCATCAAATTTATTGTAAACAGTAGCAGCGGGTATTACGATAATCATAACGAATATTTAATAAATATCAACACAGAAATATATTTTTTAATCTTTACTTATAGCTTTATTTTATTTCATTTCAACATTTTATTTTATTTCATTTCTACATTTTACTATAGAATGCACAGTTTATTATACTCCAGAGAATTCTATCACACCATTACCTTTATACAATAAAAATAATTTCATTTTATTATTTTCTTCGCGCAAACTTTGAAGAAATTCGCTATTGTTCACCAATGCAGTAGATACTCGTGAAGGAAGTAATATTTGGAATTCAGCGTCTAAATCGGCTGTGATTTTCTCGCCATAGTGTGTGGTGACGTTGTTTAACTTTGTTATCATGTATCGATGGTCAACGATAAGCTCGGTTACTTTCTTTGATGAAAGGAAGGTTCCACTAGCAATCCTGTTAAGAGTTTTTAGATCCATCTATAAAGATATATTTTGCTAAATTAATAATTTATACATTACTGTGATAATAATAAATTAATAATAGATATACATACTTTTGATTAAGAAAATTTGCGGTGTCTGCTTCAGCTCTACAAGTCTTTACAAGACGGTATTTGGAACAAGATGGTATTGCTTGAATATGTGCTCCTACTTATATACAGATCCCCCATCATCGTCATCTTCATGATTTATTAGTGCTGAGGTTGTTAAAAAGATTGCTAGTGGAAGGGTCTAAATGGAAGGGTCGAAATTGACTTGTTTTCTGGAAAAAAAAACTTTTTTCGGGGTATACAATATACGTACATGAATATATTGTGCAACAAAATACATTTATGATTATATATATCAATACAAGAATAATAACTGCTTTCTATTTTAATATTATACTAAATTAAAGTATTAATCTCCGTAAAATCAGTTGGATTCAATTGGAATTTATTGCTTCGAATTTTGAGTATATTTTTGGAGTTGTACTGACTTTATGAAATATATGTATTAGAGTATGTGTACGTATTTATTTATACAAATACTATAGATAAAATTGCCTTTTATCTATTTCAGTAGTACATATTATTTTTAATATTTTTGTTGAACAGATTATCCTTGCATGTATATACTGTACTACAAAACATATTCATGATTATACACATGTGTGTATGTATATACATATATATGTGTGTGTCAATGAATAAATCAATAAAAAACATGTTCTTTACGTATTTATGTACACACACACGCACGCACGCACGCACGCACACACACACACACACACAAACACATGTATATAATCATAAATATGTTTTATAGTATACTATATACAATATACATGTAAAGATAATAATCTATGTAGCAAAAACATTAAAAGTAATATGTACTACCAAAATAGTAAGCAGTTATTATTCTTGTACTGATATATATCTGTGGCTTGCAGGAAGAACCACTTAAGTGACATTTTGCGAAAAATTTTTTTATGTCGAATTCGAGGAGCTCTTAATACCCTTTTTCATTGTACAATAGTAGGATTTTCGAAATGCACAAATATTTTAAATGCCAGCCGATTGCATAATCACTTAACTGCGTCTCTCGTAAAAATGTTACCGCAGAACCACTTAAGTGCACTCGTTTTTTTTATTTTTGTGCGAGATACACCGTGTGGAGTACATTAAAGCGGTATAATATATATCTAATTACCTATACCGATGTATTCGTCGGTTTTTTTAAATGATTTTTGGAATCACTCTGATAAAATTAATACGTATTCCTCAGCTAATTCTAAGAACTTATTACTCTTGAAAATTTTTTCCAAAAGTTTGTGGTTTCTGAATAAAAAATTCGTAAAAGTCTTCGTAAAAAATTTTCAATTATAATATGCGCCAGTTTAACCACACCGAGGTTCAAAATCAATCCCCAAATCACGTATCTTTTAGGTTTGGACATTTATCCCATTGGTTAGAGGGGTTCCAGATACATTGCAAATGAAAACGTTCTTGAAATCTCGAATTAAAATAAAAAATTGTGGAAAAACCATGCTTTTTTCCTTTAAACCGTTTTTTCTCATAGTTAATAACAATTTTCGAAAATTTTAATTATACCATTGGAAAGGGCATGAGTTAAACTTTAAAAATATGTCCTGCCCGAATTTTTTTAATCGCAAATTACATTAGTTACCATCCCTCAAAGAAAGTGACCGCATAACCACTTATCTGCAAAGTTCCCGCAGAACCACTTAACTCGAGTAATTTGTTTAGCTTGGGCGTCGATAATGAAACTATTTACAAATGTAATACTACAGTTGTATCCGTATCAGATACCTAATCAAATGAGCCAATACTTAGATCTTTTCTCTGACATTTCGATCTTACGTATTACTCCAAACATTGAAATCGCTTTTTCTCGAAAACACGAAAATGTCACTTAAGTGGTTCTTCCTGTAAGCCACAGATATAATCATAAATGTATTTTGTTGCACAATATATACATGTACGTATAGTGTATACCTCGAAAAAAGTTTTTTTTCCAGAAAACAAGTCAATTTCGAGTATTGTTGATGCAGCTACAACAATTTCATTAACACGACATGAAAGCTGAGAAAAAACACATAAAATTAAAAAAAAAAAAGCATTACCATACGACCTCTGGTTACCGAGAAAAGAATTTAACATCTAAAGTTCCCGAAAGCTGTAGCGGCGCTCCCCCCACCACCGCGCCGCCGGGCCGAAGCAGCCGAGCGGCCGCGCGCACTAATTTCACATTCTTTCATCGGTCGTTTTGCACGAAATAGGTCCATTACAACTATCGGGTAAAATACCATCATTTAGAGTATTTTTTTGGAGCAAGCTGTAAACTAAATTTCATCAAAAATTATTAAGTAGTTTCGGCGTAAGCGTCGATTGAAAAAATTTTCGTATCTCCGTTCCTATTGGTCCCATCTAAATAAAGTTTACATGAAAATTCATGGTTCTTTACATACTTTAAAATGCACTTTACTGCATTCATCTAACTTCAAAATTGTCGAAAATAAAAATTATTTATTGTTAAAAATGTTGTTAAATATTAATTTTTTAAAAAGTTTTTTTTAGTGTTTATTAAGTACGTTGTAAGCTATCGATTAAAGGTGGTTGGATCAAGTTATCGTTCCATGGCAATTTGGAGATGAATTTGAAATTTTAGGCTAAATAATTTTGCAATAAGACGCCATTTTGAGATATCAAGATCGGACATCGATTTTTAAATTATTCGTACCAAAACTGATCTATAGGTGTTCATCCAATGAAAAAAATTATTTTTTGTTAAATCTGTAGCAATATGAAATTAAAAAAAAAAATTTTTTTTGTTTAACAATTTAACGATGAAAAAACTTAATTTCGCAGTCGGGAATATATGTACCTTATACAAAATTCAATTCTGAACAACTTTCATCTCTATCTTTTTTTACATAAAATGAGTCATAAAGAAGTTATTCACGAAAAGCTTAAAAAAAGTGCATTTTTGAAGTTTATTTTGCAATAATAACAATGTTCCCGACCTGACCCGAAGTCAAGACTTTAAGGTTATTTTCAGTACGTTACCAACAACACATTTCAATCATAAAACTAAAGTTATAAGAAACTTAATGCAAAAATGCTAACTTGCCCCGACTAATACGCACACGCGATGGCACATAAAACAATAATACTTGATAAAGCATCCGGTCTGTACAAAAAAAAAGCGTTACTCGTGAAAAAAGTTAACTACGCCCTTTCAGTTGTTAGCACTGACATGCTTGATTGAATCCGCCTACGCGTAGCACCTATACGATATATGCGCGATTAGTGTACTTGTACCTATATACACCCTCGCGTTATCCATTTCTTTATTTCTCTTTGGCTCTGCGTTTGCTTATGACATAGATAAGCGAAAAAATATAAATAACCGTTGCGTATACAGTTGATGTGCAGCTGTTCCGCATATTTTACGCGTCAGTCTTAAGTAAGTAGAAAACTTACGAAAAGTGATATCAAGAATTTCACAAATGTGGACGTGTATGTTCGCATACATACGTACGTAGTAAAATAGCGCAAGAAAGTTCAATTAATTTTTACGCCTTTTTTAGGAAAAAAATATTTCAACCGTATTGGCGAAATATTTTGGATTTTTTCGAAAATCGCACATGTATACGTGTACGATAAATCAAACAATCCATTCCTAAATTGGCAACGTGAAAAGCTTATAGTCTTTCTTCGCACCTCTCAGACTAACCTTCAGACTGTCTTCTTGCACAAGGAATACTCGTAATGGTACTGAGCTGCACGTATAAAGACTACAAACGCTTTCAATTCTTGCCGAGATCCGCGTGAACGCGTTCCAAAGTTGAGTGTGATTATTAAACTCGCTTCAAGTTCGCTTCAGTTAAGGAATCCTGTAAAAAGAAAATTAATTTTAATACAACATTACACTGTTGCAGCGTAACCATTACCCTCACACCATTATGAGTTCGAACGTATCATAACTATTCGAATTTTACCGATTTGCCTTTCGAAGTTTGGGAAAAGAAAGAGAAATGTTTCAAACTGTATAGACTGGCGAGTTTAGATTACGCTTTTGGCTGGATTGTTACAGGTTTTACGTGTAACTGAATTTCGCGCGCTTATTCGAAATGAAAATACGTGGTGAGCTTCTTTAATTAAAAACACTGTGCATTATTAAGGAGCTTGTGTATATATATATAGGTGAATCGGTAATTGAAACGAGTGAACGTTTCATTCGCGATGAATGTACGTACATTCTGCACTACTGTATAATTGTTTCAAGGAGATTTGAAAGCTTATTTATTCATTCGAGAGATTATTTATTGCACGACCCACATGCGTATACCTGTATACGCGTTCGGGAAGACGAGACACACGACGAATTCATTTCGCTTGCGACGTAGCAATAATTATTGCTGCGTCGTGAACATTATTATACGGCCAGCTGATTCACTCTCGGCGAGATGACAGTTCCTGGAGCGGAGCCAGCGCTCGGTGGCACTCGCAGGAGTTGCCTCTCACCGGCCGCGTGCGGAGCACAGGATGTGAGCTCCCGAGTCCCACCTGCGCGGCGCGCCGGCGCTCGGGAGGGGGCACGACAGGAAGTTAGCTAGCGGCGCACGCGTGCACGAGGCTGTGTGTATGTGAGAGCGAGAGAGACGATCACATGCACGAGGCTGTGTGTGTGTGAGAGCGAGAGAGAGAATGATGCGCGCGAGCTGTTAGCGAGAGCGAGAGAGGGAGAGAGAATCTGTGGCGCGTGATAGCGGCGAGAGTGAGAGAGAGAGAGAGAGAGAGCATGTGGCACGGGAGATGATAGAGGGAGAGAGAGAGAGCTCTCGGTTATCGACCGTGATCGAGTGAGAGTGAGAGGGCGCCTGCTATCGGGCGATAGATTGGTGATGCAGGGAGCGAGATAGACGCGGAGTACTGTACAGTTTCCGTGTACAGTACATTACATGGCGGTAGAGGTTTTCTTTTTAGCAAAGGGGAAACATGGCGGAGATTCATTCGGAGATTTCAGTTGGTATCTTAGGGTCTGTATGCAGTGACTCATATGGATCGATCAATGGAATTTGAATCTCGCGCGTCTAGTTTCGTTATCTATAGGGGGAGCCACCGGATGGGGATCAATATTAATTGATTGATTTTTATCAGTAAAGGGGGCGCGAATTACAAGATTAGTCAAGGATATAGAGGGCGATAATTGTTTTCCCAACCAATGAATAAATTAGGATTTGGAAAAGAGGGTGCTGGAGGAAACTCACCGATACAGGAATAGATTGGTGGTAGTTCTGGAAAACCAATAATGAATTTTCTAGGAAAGAGGACCAATTATATAATTTTGGAGGCCGGGCTTGCGCTTCCGTGAAGAAGGAGGTCGAGTGGGAAAACGCGGCATCCTTCCTCGATCGGAGCGTCGGCCTCGACCATTCCGTTCCTGGAGCTTCTCTGGAGCAATACTGTCCGCAGTAGATACGGTTTTGGTTGCCATCTTGTTGAGTATTTTGAAAGAGTTTGGAGTTGCAGAGTGACGAGGTGTTTCCGTTGGAGATCTTGTGGGATATTGATAGAGGAATTTGGTGAGAGTTTGGAGTGCTATTTAATATACGGGATAACATATAGAGGAAAATTTATATATACTGAGGAATACGTGCCGCGTTCGGTAGAGGAATATTTCGCGCGTTTCAGCGGATGGCGGTTTCCCTTTGGTTTATTTAAAAGCAATCGTAGAGGAAATTTCGCGGGCCTTTTTTTCTATTTAGCACTACTGAGCAGCCTTGGATTTAGTAATTTGGCCGCGTGCACATGATATTATTTCGAGTTCGAATTTGTTTGCCAAAAGAACTGACTGTAATAACAAAAATATAATATATCCGTACTTTATTAACCAATTTATTTGTGTTCAACAATTTTCACCCGATTGCCACCACATTTCCCGCTTTCCATCCATTGCAGGGATACCACGAGCCAGGGAAAAAGAAGAAAGCCGTGTGTTAAATAAATACTTTGTAAATAACTGGAATTCCCGTGCGGGCGGGAAAATTCCACGTTATACGCTCCTTCTAAAATTGTATAATATACATGTACACATAATAATGTGCACGTACAACTCAGACGACGCTCGTGGAATCGGCTAAAAATGCCATTAATTTACTGCCGAGCAACTTTTCGTCGAACTTTCATGCATACACACAACCTTAATTAGCGCCGAGTATTTCTCTCCGTATACGTAAGTAGTAGAGGCACGCTCTACCCCGCCGACGTGGGCGTGGCCTAGTGGCGCCAGACGTGACGTCAGTGAGGCACGGTATACCCGAGCCAATCAGCGAGCGCGAGCCAGCCACGTGCGCGAGCGGGTGGGGGGAGGGAGCCGCGAGCGGGTCACCCGCTGCTGGAGCTCACCCCGCGGTGGTGAGCTGGACCCGCGCGCCGCCGCCGCCGCCCGGGAGAGAGATGATGTGCGTGGGAGAGAGAGAGAGAGAGATGCTGTGCGTGGGAGAGAGAGAGAGAGAGAGAGAGAGAGAGAGATGCTGGAGTGTGCGTGGGAGAGAGAGAGAGAGAGAGTAGAGCGCAACTGAAAATTTTCAAAGTCCCGAAATAGAGAGAGTGGGGGTGTCTGGAACGGGAAAAGCCGAGAGGTACGGTATAAACGACGCATGCGCTCTGCGTCTTCTGCCACGCGCCAAGAGATGCTGAGAGTGTGCGTGGGCGCCAGATGGTGCGAGAGAGAGAGAGAGAGAGAGAGTTGAGCGCAACTGAAAAATTTCAAAGTCCCGAAATAGAGAGAGTATATCTATACATAGCTGTAGGTCTGTTATACTCGAGTATATCTATATATATACAGACATCTACTCTAGTCAGGAGCCCCGAAACATAGAGAGTGGGGGTGTCTGGAGCTGAAATCGTCCGAGAGGTACGGTATAAACGACGCATGCGCTCTGCGTCTTCTGCCACGCGCCAAGAGATGCTGAGAGTGTGCGTGGGCGCCAGATGGTGCGAGAGAGAGAGAGAGAGAGAGTTGAGCGCAACTGAAAATTTTCAAAGTCCCGAAACAGAGAGAGTGGGGGTGTCTGGAGCCGAATCTCAGCTGAGAGGTACGGTATAAACGACGCATGCGCTCTGCGTCTTCTGCCACGCGACAAGTGAGAATTTTCAAAGTCCGGGACAAGCTTTGGACTATATCTATACAGGACGGGCGTTCTACCCTAGTATATCTATGTATATATGAGTCCCGTAATTAGGCGAGCGGAGCTTGCCGAGGGGAGCTCGTAACCCGACCCTGCATACAAAACTCTCGGATGCGAGTATCTAGTATACTTTAAGTGGCTGGAAAATGTATTTTAAATTAGAAACGAGAGCATTTGTCTAATATGTACGAGAGGAATTTTTGGGTGTTGTGAATATTGAAATAGAATGAATATTTTTTTTAGAAAATTTCGTTTATTCAAGAAAAAAAGTATTGTTTAGTTTACAATCGTTTTACATATTTTTTTCACATAATTTTGATATACATTTTTGTAAAATTTTTTTGTACACAATATTTTTAATCTTTGAAATTAATTAAATCAGTATTGGATTTAGTTGGGCGACTTCTATAACTTGAGAATGAATCTTCAAAGCAAGATTTTTGTGATTTCGAATCTTTGTGATTATTCATCCCAGCCGTTTCTTGGTACGAAACAGAAGTTTTTTGATTCAAGCGTTCCGATTTGATGAGAGATTGATAATCCTCTCCTTTCTTTCCCGAAGAAGAGTAACTTTTTTTCCACAGATCCATTGTACATGTATCAGTTATTTGTGCGACAAAGACTTTGAAGAAATTTTTGATTTTGTTGTGTTAGTCGCTTGATCGCTCGTTGCGGACTGACTGTATTCTACTATACGGAGTTGTTAATATAGTTTTTTTCTTAGCATTAAAAACATTAGCCATTTTAATACAAGCGGTGTGTGAGGGTGAAAAAGAGAAAAAAGCATTGGAGTATATCTATATTGCTCTGCCTTGCGGAGGCTGCACAAGTATATCTATGTATAAGAGACTCCCCGAAACAGAGAGAGTGGGGTTGTCTGGAACGGGAAAAGCCGAGAGGTACGGTATAAACGACGCCTGCGCAGAGAGAGCCCGAGAGAGCGCAGACGAAAATTTTCAAAGTTCGCGAAAAGCATTGGACTATATCTATACACGGAGGGCGTTACACTCGAGTATATCTATGTATACTATATGAGTCCCGAAACTAGGCGAGCGGAGGTTGGCGAGGGGGAGCCCGGCTCGTCGCTGGTCTTCTCCCCCGCACGACAAGTGCGTGCATCTGCTATACTTTAAGCGACCAGAAAATGTATTTCAAATTAGAAACAGCTGTCACATGAAATATATTTTTAAAAAAAAGATGCCGATTGTGGGAAAATCGACTTCTGCATACAGCATCCAAGTTTTTTTCAAACGAGTTCAAGTGAAATTTGACACAGCAATATATCGGTGTAATATGTCAAGCGGGTTAAACGTCTCCGAGATTCTAAAAAAAAAAAAACGGTCGGGACAGGATGAGGCTATTAAGGAAAATGAGAAAAAACACTTTTTTAGACACACATGAGTATATTGTACATAAAACCGTTACAATATGGTATACATATATATTTTTTACAACGACGTTTTACATGATTCGCACATTGTACAATTTTCAAAATCTTTTATAACCATCTTTGTTAGGTATTGTATTTATATTTGTAGAGTATTTTTCTGTATATTTTTTACACTGTGAATTTGACGAAGAGGAGGAGGATGACGAATTTTTTTTTCATTTTTCTCCCCTTCATTTATGAGCGGAGCGTAGTTTGGCTTGCTTTGATTAGGCCCCATCTTGGCGGAATGACTGTCGCGAATAGTTGTACAGGGTATTTATAGCTATTCCATACACACATAATTTTTCGGTTTACAAATTTGGTCGCTTGTACAAAGCACTCTTTTTTCGCGACATTTGAATCTGACACAATTGTGCTTACGCTTCTTTATACTATTTACATGTTCGACAACTAAGCTATCGTTTAAAATCGTATCAGTTGAAAATTTTAAAGAAAATGAGAAAGAGTGTAACCATGAGACATATGAAACAAGAAACTACTACAATAATGCCCGCAGATGTCAGAATCGAGGCTCTGCAACTGCTGGATGTTCCAATCGTAGACACGGCAATTTCGTCTAAGTCGATCGATGTGATTTGGGACGGACGGCGGGAGTCCATAACTGTCAAAGAAAGTTCCCTCGCCGGATAGGTCGATGTAGATTGCAACCCAATGCGAACCTGGTTTGCTGCTGTCATCGGTATTAACCACAAGTGCACAAGGTTTCGTTAACATAAACGGAATCCGATCGGCAGGGAAGACACCCACGGTCGACACTGGTATGTTTTTGAGACTCTGTAGAATCTGTAGCTAGTTCATCGATCACGTGATCGTAGAGCGGGTCCTCTGCACTTCTGTATGCTCCGCTACTAGCGCTAGCAGTGGATGGTGTTGCAAGCTGCGACGACTCTGGCGTTTTTATATTTGTATCTTTTAATTTGTCACCACACTCGACTACTTCTTTGTCTTTACCTTTTGCCGGTTTTGTGACGTCTGGAGTATCTTTTGAGGGCTTGTCGTTATTTGTAGTTGCGTCGTGTGTTGTATATAGCGAGCGCATAATCCACAAACGTAGCTTGTACACGTACCCCAAAGCACAGATTTTTAAAACTTGAGCAGCCAAACTCTTCCACGTTAATTATATGTCTGCCTAAAATACGTTCGAGTAATTTTTGTTTTTGTACACCGCGCACATATATACGCATAGCACTTCGAGCCACGTCGCGAAGCACTTTGTAGACGTCGTCTATATTGGACTCGCCATCGAACAACTCAATGCCGTGATGATAGCAGGTCAGATATGTGTTTGTGGCGAGTATTCCTTTCGCCAGATTGCCGCAATCGTACGGGGGTTTCACTAGCCAATGTGCGAGATAGTTGCAATCCACACCCAAGACGGCAATCTCTTTTGGAAGAAAATCCCTGTTGCAGTCGTGAAAAGCCTGTATGTCTATTATGTAGTCTGTTTTCTCCATACTCGTAGACGAAAGAGGCGGAGCACGTGTCGCTTATAGAGTTCGGGAGCGACTAATGCACAGCATGCGGTCGCACACTCTCTTGCCTCTGCTCCCCCCCCCCCCACACACATTCTCAACGTATCGTTTTTCTACCACGAAGGGTGTAAAACTTACGAGTTATAATCTATTACGACTTGGCGTGCGGCATCTATTTCTAAGACGTTGTCAAACTCTGCATAGAGTAGACAGTTTATAGCTGTAGTTAGCGGTTTATCGAAACGAACTTCGACTCGTACGGATCCGCTTTTGACGAGATTCCAATGCCCAGCGTAATGAGCCGATAGATCGGGTGTGAGATCGAATGCAAAGAGACAGTAGCCGTTGGGATAATCGGCCCTTGCAATGTCATTACCTTCATTCATATAATGTATTCCAGTACCCGAGAACAAGGTATGATAGGCCTCGACAAACATTGGATTTTTCTTGACGAATTTCGGCTGTAACGGCTTGCTCGGTATTTGCGTACCGTCAACGTACAGAGATAGAAAATTGATTGAAAAATTTTGAAAGTTGAACGGATTTAACGTTCGCTCACCGTTGAAGGCTTTATTATCGACAAAGCCTATAATCATTCTTTTAGGTAATTGCCCGAGAATCACATTTTCCAAAGAATCGCCGATTATGCCACTGTGCATAGTAAAAGTTTTTACTTCTACACGCGTTGTGGGGTATTTTGCCGTCACTGACGACAGTGCCTTGGCGTGTGCTATTAAAACAGCGGGTGATACTTTTACACGTCGAACGAGGAGAGTGGCTTCCGAAATATTTACGCTGTATTCTGTTGCCGATGCGTTCATTAGACAGAACGCGGGTTTCGAGCGCACAAGTCTCAATCGCACTTCGACACCGTTTATGAGAAAACGATCTTGATTCATAATATCGCAGTGGAGATGTCCTAGAAGATCGTATTGCTTGCCTTCCGACAGACATGCCTGCCTAGCCACGAGCCCGGCATTCTTAGGGTCAGTAGCGCCGGGCTGCTCGTCCATATGGCCTGCAGTGTCAGACGACCACATGGCTGTAAATAGATGAGAATGCTTTGCCGCGGGCCCGTAATTCAAAAGACTTTCGAGATACGCACGGTACGGGTATGCATTATTGGGTGGTGAGATGAGTTTTTGATTCAAGTAAACGTCAACTTGGTTGAATATCGAGTGTAGAAAGTTGTTGACGGGGGCTACTTGTTTGTCGGTGCTCGCCGTTAAAGGGGTTATCTGGACATTCACTTTTATCATTGTGTGGGCGAGATCTAAATAATCCTCGTTTTGAGAATTTATGCAAAACTCTATCGGACTCTCGTCGCTCAACGACGAAACGGATTTGTAAGATACCCATCTGCTCGATTCTATGGCCGTTTGCGTGGGGGGTAGGGAAAACAGATCGAGCTCGGTCTTGAGGCACGCCTCCGAATGGCTATGTAAAAACGACATTTTCACCGTTTTACTTGATTATCCAAAAATATCACGCGATTTAGTTTTTCTTGCCTTCTTCCTCCTCTTTGTAGTCTTCCGTGTAGTCTTCTTACTCTTGCGTTTTCGAGTCAATCGCTTCAACGGTTTTATGCGCCGCTTTGTTACACATTTCTTGATTTTTCTTTTTTGTCCCGATGTATTACGCTTCTTGCGACGCGGTGAAACGATGCGCCGCGGGGCGAGAGCGAATGGAGACTGAGGAAAACGCGTCGCGCGCAGACGTTTATACCCCGATCCTTGCATCATTTTTGATAATTTTTCGGTAGCTTTCCTCTTTAGGTTATCTCCAGACTCGCTAGCACGTTTTCGAAGCGAATCTTTGAACGATATGTTTTCACCCATATCCTCGAGAACGTTAACGCCGGTGCGTAAAGCCTCCTTACCGATGGCTCGAGCTCCCTTGGCGAGGAATGGTAATGCACTTCGAAATATTCCAGAAAACCACGAGCCTAGGTCATGGCCTCGCATGCGCGGCGACCCAACGTATACGTGATTAATGCCGCGGCCTCCGTAGCCCGACTGATCGTAAACTGTGTAAAAACTCATTTTTTAAATCACTCAGACCGTTGCTTTTTTAAAGTGTAGCGTAATAGTCAACGTCCCAAACTCGAATGCTATCGGTTTGCCGAGGTTGTCCCTTATATCTATGTCGACCGTTTGAAATCTGTTTACGAGCACAGGAACGTAATGTACAGGGTCGAAACTTTTCACCATAGTACTACCGAATTGAAATCTTTTTACCTCCACATTGACTATGCGCAGAAGCGGTGCAAAAGTGTCGCCAACTATGCAGGGTTCGCATATATTGCTTTACACCAACATTTGATCCGGAACTGTTCTGGAAAAACTCGCAGGCTGTGTACCTACGAAACGTATTTGATAATTGTCAATCTGCTCGCTCATATCTGTGGGTTCTATACCAAACTAGAAACGCGCTGTACGGGGAGAGATAGTTCGGGTGTTTTACACATTTTCGTATGCCAATCTTTTGTGAGTAATCCGACAGACACATAGCCACCTCTTTCGTTGTAGAATAATTTCATGCAAAGTTTATCTTTGCTCGTCAATACGAGAGTCTCGTTTATTGTGTCGACAAGACTTCGTATGTTGGGATAGGTGCCGTGCTGAAAGTATCGAGGCTCCTCCTTCTCGCTCGTCTTGAGAGAGCACTCTTCGTGCCGCAGATGCAGCGTTGTGCATGGAATGTGTATTTCCGATATGCCTACGACCCACCGCCCGTAGAGTTCGATCTCTTTGGGTAGGCGAGTCGAGAAGCACGTAGTCGTATTATTTGGAAAATACTTTGCACTGCTGTTGCTCGGGAGAACTAGCGTGAAATTTGTCTGATACATTTTTTTTAAATGTTTTTCAAGTCTGCAGCTGGTATCCACGAGTTGAATTTATCCGGATATCCAACCCAACTTACGAAATATTGTTTATTTTTGCCACGTCCTTTCGAACGCAAAATTTTGTCAATTTTATACTCGCGCTCCTCGACACGCGATTTATGTACAGCAGATAATTCTTCCGGATAGAAAAAACCCTCTATATCCTCGCCTTGTAGATGGACGAGTTTGTAGATAAATAAACCTTGCCGCCTCAAATCTTTTATAATTTTAAACACTTCTTCGCTCCAAGATTTTTCAGCACCTTTCTCGAAAATATTTTTTTCTCGACTTATGCGCACGTGTGCACCTACTTTATATTTTGATTTTTTTCGACGAGGCTGGTTTCGGAGCGCGCGTGCAACTAAATTGTCTCGGGCTTTGTGTGCGTTATATAAAGTCACACTCGCCGGTTCCATTTTAATCGTAGAATGCAGAGTATTGTTGTAACCGTCAACGAGTAGTTGTAAAATGTCAATATATCGCTTTGTATTTTTGTACGTAAAATATCTGTACATGCGCTCCTTCAGAGTTCTGTTGAAACACTCGACAACCGCGGCTTTTACATCGGGGTTGCTTACAGTTCGAAAATGTATGTCGTTGTCTTTGAGAAATTTTTGAAACGTTTTCCCGACAAATTCTTTTCCACGATCTGTTTGCAGCGTGTGTGGCGCTCGATGACGATCGTTTTTGAGAACTTTTCTGAATGCGTTTGTGACTTCGAGCGCAGTTTTGTCGCGAAGGGGCTGAGCCCACACAAATTTAGACAAAACATCTATTACAACGAGTATGTAGCCTATTCCGTCGTTGTGGTTTTTTATAGAGGTAAGCTGCATGAGATCGGCCTCCCAAACTTGGTCTATATCTTCCACATTGTAAAATAACCGCGGAAATTTTCGTCGTATAGTTTTGTGTAGAGTGTAAGCGTCGTGTTTTGTAAACCACTTTTTAATTTTATCGGGGGAAATTTTATTTTTATTTTTACGAATCAAATTTCTTGCACCAGAAAATGCTGTTGCTTTCTTCGGATCAAAATATTGTTTTTTCAAACGTTTGTTCACGGACTTTTTAACCATCGTTTTTTAGGTGTAGAAGTGGAAGGCACTTTTTCACGGCGGTTTCTAAGCGTAACCTTTGAATTCATAAGACGATCAAAATCACTTTCGTTGAAACGTTTTTTCGGTGTCTTGAAATCGTCCCTCGCCTCGTCGTCGTCTTCGTCGTCGATGCTGAATTTGCTGCTGTACAAGCTGCTGAGCCGGGCGCGGCGAGCGGGGCTTGTTTTGCTAGCGGCGAAATTTAAAAAAAGCTAGTAGCGGGCTGTTTTAAAGCTACGTTAGCCGCTAGTGGTGCTAGTGTCGAGCCACGTGCCTCACACCCCCCACTCTTTTAGCGGGGGCTTGTAACTCGAGATGACTGAGACGTTCTCATTAGCTTTCAGTTGTTTACTATACGCAGCGCTGGCTACCCTCGACAGTTCCCCACCGCTCGTGAAAAAAAATGGCTTCCGTCTCTCTTCACGACATAGGTTATCGTAACATCGATACACTTTTACATCAAGACAAGGATCTACGTCTTTCTTGTTTCAACACACCCTCGTCCTTTTACATGCAACTTATCGAAGAGGATGATAGGTACGCACGGCTAGAGGCTGATATGACAGACTTCTTCAACATTTTACGCATGTACTACTATTGCCCAGTTACGGGGATGTTACGAACAGAAGATACAGGTGTTCCCCTAATAAAGAAATTATCAAGACATGAATTAAAGGTAAAAAATTAAAACTGCAACTTTTACGACAATTCATTATCGCGTGAAAAAATAATTTTCATGTTTTTTTATGTAGCCAAAGATGATGATTGCTTTACGAGTAGATGGAAAACCAGTGCGCTGCATAATAAAACAAGATACACGCAAGTGTCTGGCTTTCGATACGGGAGAGCATTACGAGATCTCGAGTTTACACGAAACGATGGGGATATACGAACTTGAAGAAGAATTTCTGACACTGCCACCCCGAGCCATCTTGTGTGCTCTAGACTGTACTGGGCCCCATGCTGCGCACGGCGGGCGTTGGACCGACACTGCGTGCAAGATATTCAAGCGTGTTACGGCCGGCTACAGTCTTAGTGGCATTTTCAATAATAAAGGGTTCTTACCGAATTCTGCCTACATCTTGCTTGTCAGCATAGGTCTGTCTGCTGTGCACGTGAATCTCATCTTACCTGCTTTCAATGTCGCTGGGCACGACGCCCGAGGCCTTCGCCACCCAATTTTTACGCGTGACAAACCATTGAATACTGTAGATATTTTAGATATAGAATATATGGAAGAGCAACAGCAACAACAACAAATTTATTAGTGTGTATATGTGTAAATTAATCAAAGGCGGTAAATAGAAAAATATTATTTTTTAATAAAATGTTATTAGTAAATAAATTTTTGTACATAAAAAAATAATTTGTATTAATCATCCATCTCAATATATGTAGTTTTAAATTCCAACGCTTCGTCTATCGCAACGCTTTTTTTACTCTGCCTAACTTTTTTGAAAATATCCATTACATCCTCAAACTTTAATTCTTTAACGAATCTAACAGACACCCACATTTTACCATTTACAAAACTTTACCATTTACAAAACGGTCACCCCGATTTTATCTGTTGGGTTTTTAGCATATTTTTTTAAATGCTCTACAATCTCCTGAACAGCTTGATCTATCCATTCGCTAGGGTCGACGTTAGGTGGTAGCGGTTTAAATTTAAACACTGTTATGCGGTCTTGCACCTTCATATCATCGCATTTCTGTATCACATAGTCATTGACAACGCGAATAGCGTTATTGTCCAATTCGTCTGAAAAATAGTAAAAGAAAATACTCTTTTTTTATACAAATTTATTTTAGTACAAAATATATTTAAAACAAGCATACAATTTTTTACATTAAAAATAATTATACATAAAATTTATTTATTTTTTTTTTTATAACCAAAAGGATAAGAACACTTCGCAGATTTGAACCATCTCTTTCGCAAAACAATCGAACATTTTTTCTCTTCATTTACAGATACAATTTCATGAAGCGCCGTTCATCGCAACACATTGCTTTTTACTATCAATTGGTTGTTTACATTATTAAAATTTTTTGCATTATAATTTTCGACCATTTGCACAACAGTATTAAAATTAATGATTTCGCTTGTCAGATAGTTTTGTCTGAAACCCTTAATTTTACACACATCGTGAACCGTACCATCGGCTTTACGTACACGATAAGCGTAAAATTTTGGGCCTCCCGAGACAAAGCATTCGATATAAGCTCCCGGGCCATAGTCTACCAATTCGTTCGTAAGCTGACCAAGATACGGCCCGGTCGGAGGTTCGTACGACCCATCGCATTTAGTCGTCTATATGATAGAATCGGTGTCGTAATACAATACACGCGTTCCTAACTTGTATAGATACGTGTACAATGTTAATCGCGCCTGCGCTGTAGTATACACAGCAACGACTACGCTCGTGCGTGGTGAGTTTGACTCCACCTCATCGATGTATTTCCAATTTACATAAAAAGCATTCTCACTCGCCCATTCGAGTGCCTCGGGGTCGGTAATAAATTTTGACAGTTCTTCACGCCCCCGAACTATACTAGTCTGAGACAGATTGCCTCTCTGACCGAATTTACCCCAAAGCGTATTTAAACATAATTTTGCAACAGCTCGTAGTCCCGAATTTTTCTCTATTTTATTCAAATCTAATTTAATGCCCTCCTCGCGCTCGTAGTCGTCAATGTACTGCCTTTTGTCCTCATCGGTCACGACGTTCGCGGGAAAGCCCGAGCTCTCTTGTTTAATTTTTAAAAACGTATTTATATAACCGGTAAATAAACTGCCAGTGCCTGTATCGCGGTTATACTGAGTGATGGAATACGGCACAT